>CAUYQG010130536.1:0-39998 GCA_963574415.1 Tarsius wallacei
TTGGCATACTGTAGACACTAAAAAAAATGTATATAGTTATTTCTCAGTAATAAAATAAATGATACTTAAAGCAGTGTGTACTGAGTGATCTATCGCAGAAACAAGGAACTGAGTATCACATGTTCTCACTCATAAGCAGACCTTGAACAATTATCATAATACTATAAGAAAGGGATTGGCAGTAGTGGGAAATTGCCGGGGGCGGGGGTGGGATTGGCAGTAGGGGGAAACTGCCAGGAGAGGGTACACCTCATCAACAAGGGTATCTGCATAATGAACATTTGTATACCTAACCCTGAATTGTACCCCACATCTTTAAGATTAAAAAACTTTAAAAATAAAAAATAAAGCAGTGTGGAGGAATCTCAAAGATATGTTGACTGAAAGAAACCTTACACAAAAGATGCACATTAGACAATTCCATTTCTACAGAGATCTAGAACAGGCAAAACTAATCTATAGTGGAAAACAATCACAGTAGTGGTTCCCTGGGTGGGGGAGGGATGTAAGTTGGAGATTGCCCGGGATGGGACCTGAGGGAACCTTCTGGGATGATAACGTTCTACATTCCGAAAGGAGTTTGGGTTATACAAGCGCATGCACATGTCAAAACTCATAGAATGGCACACTTGTTTGTGCATCTCATTGTATGTAAACTTTATCTCAATATTGATGTGACCAAACAAGTATAGTAAAATGTTGTTAATATGAGAATCTAAGTGGTGGGTATATGGGTCTTCACCAGAAAATTCTTTCAACTTTGAAAGCATTTTTTGAAATTATTTGAAAATATTTCTAATAAAATGTTTGGGGCAGAGAAAGGGAAGTGGGAATCACACGTTCTAAAAACATTCTAAAAGTATATGTAATAAAATGAATCTTTTCCCAGTTTCCCACCAGAAGCCTGTATTCCCTTCACATTGTCCTCATCAAGTAGTCTACAGATCAGTGATTTCCTGGACCAGCTGTAGCAGAATTACCACAGGAGCTGATAAAAACACAGATTCTGAAACCCATCCACACTGACAAAGTCAAAACCACTGGGGTATTTTTAACAAGCCTCTCACCCACTTTCTGATGTGTACCAGATTTGGGAGTGACAGATCTGAATTATATACAACCACCCAAAGATTAGAAAGTCCTCCTCTGGGTTGGCACATTTCATTCTAGGAAAGTTGTATTCGAGTTTTGGGGTTTTTTTCCTTTCATTGAACTGAAATCTCCCTCCCTGGAATCTTCCTCTCATTTATTCTTCTTATTTCTGGGGCCCTAGACTGAATCCCTCTTCCTCATGATTACACTTCTAGCTTTCAGTATTAGTGCTTATTATGTGGCATGACGTGGTACGTTCTCTGCTAGACTCTATATGCACTGTCTCACAGTGGCCTTGTGGATGTCATGCCCCAACCCCATCTTCCTTCGTTTTCGGACACCAAGCACTCAAGGTACCTTACGTGAAGCCATGACATGACTTTTCGGTACCCTCACCATCCTTTTCTGAACGTAGTTACAAAGTAAACCTCAGACATTTTGCTCTGCTGTGAAAGCGTTTATCTGATTCTCTTCTGAAAGGAGGTCTTGACAGAAGTAGAAACTAAACAACATAAAAAGGGGAGTCTGGAACAGTTAGAAAACAACCTTTGTCTACTTCACAGTTCTGAATAACACTAACTCCTCTTAAAGGGATATCATATGTTTCTCTATTCAGTCAAATAAAAGATCTCAAGTGATCTGGAAACCACTGTTTCTACTATTTACAATTTAGACATGTTTGACTGAAATTTAAAATTAATCCTTTCAGCTGCCATAGTCCATGAGCTAAAAAAATATTTGTATAATAGCTCAGTGTAAAATAATGTCACCTAGAGGTCTGTTTAATTTTGTTTTGAATAATACGTTCAAACATTCCTGTTAAATGCAGAACTTTAAACAGGCCGGATTGAAAGATTTTTTAGTAAGATTTGAGGGGTAAAATCACCAAGTTACCTGGTATTTTTTCAATAGTCCACTTGAGATTTCTCAATTTTATAATTTTTAATCACTGGACTCTACTATGAATCAGATGGTGTTTCATTATTTGGTTACTTTTAGTCTAACCTTCACAAATGTTGGTATTCTTAGATGTGACATATTTTTAATGAATATGTGGTTAATGTATTCATAATGTATTTTGTTAATGTATCCATAATGTTTCTTCAACTGCTAATTTCAAAATTGGAGTTTTCTAAATATTCAGCATATTTAGCCACTGTTAGGTTGATCATGAAACTGCCATTCTTGTTGACCAAAACAACTCAGTCTAAAATTTACTTAATTTGGATTTTTAAAAATAAAGCAAAAGTGCTGTCAATTAGCAACTTGACTTCTTATGCCTCTCACTGGAATAATTCTGAAATGCTTTCCTCTATACTATGAACTAACGCATACTTTTCTACTATATATACTCCCTTTCATAATTTTGAAAGCTTATACCTGTATCTTCCTGTAAGACTATATTTCCACCTTCTTGACTCAACCACTCTAGAACAGCTACCCATTCCAACTTTGGAAAACCACAAGTTTATGTGCAAAGTCAGGGATGACATTCAAAGGCAAGATGGAGATAAAGGTGTTTTCTATTCATCGAAGTGGTCTTGAAATTCTATTTCAAGTGGCTTTATGAACTTTTATATAGAAAGTATTTATTTTTATAGATAAAGTACTCACGATCTGGCATGGAGTTCTAAGGAACCCAGGAAAATTCAGGACCTGGCAAGATCAGGAATTGATAGCATAGAAAGAATTTCAGATAGTAAATTAAATCTTTCCAAAAAGATATTTACTTTCTGAATAGCATCCAGATATCGTGAAGAAGATATGGACAGAAGTTTCAGAAAAGAGTTATATTTCTTTTGCCAATATAAAAAATAAGAAATATTATCTGACATAGAAATGATAAACGCTCATGGTGATAGATATTCGAAACACCCTGACTTGATCATTACATATGCTATGCATGTATAAAAATATCACATGTACCCCATAAATATGTGCAACTATTATGTATTAATTAAAATTTTTAAATAAATACTATCTAAGATAATTTACTATAAAATATCCTTTTAACCACTGTTCATGAATTTTCCAACTTGGATTTTTTTTTTTTTTTTTTTGAGTCAGAATCTCATTCTGTTGCCCAGACTGGAGTGCAATGTCACAATCGTGGCTATCCACAGCCTCAACCTCCTGGGCTCAGGCAATCCTGCCTCAGCCTCTCGAGTAGCGGGGACTAAAGAAAAGTGCTGCCATGCCAAGATAATTTTTTTTTTTTTTGTAGAGACAAGGCCTCGTTACTTTGCCCAAGCTGGTCTAAAACTCCTGGCTTCAAACAATCCTCTCACCTCGGCTTCCCAAATGGCTGGGATTACGGGCATGAGCCAACACATCTGGCCTCCAACTTGGATTAAATGTGTATTTTTAATCTTTCAGTGGCTAATTTCTTTCCAGAATCCACCAACATAAAATACTTTTCCCTTTCTGTGCTTTCTGCAGCCGCCGTTCTTTTAACCTTCATGTTGCCTTATCTTATTAATTAGTTTTGATACATACATACACATCTATATAAACACTCCTTAAGAAGACAGAACATGTCTTAAATATTTTTGTTTCTCCCTCAGGGTCTCGTATGTTGAAAACATTCTTGTATACCAGATCTGTCTTTTTTGTTTAAATCAACTGTTGTTTCCCCTTGACTGATTTAATTACCCTAATATGCATCTTCTTTAGTCCCTCTCTATGGCTATTTCTAGAAGTAACAGCCAAACAATATACAATGGTCTAGATACAGACACACAACAGTTTCATTTCAAATCTGTAACTCAGGTGCTAAACAGTCATACACTTGAAGCAGATGTGTTCTGCGTACTTTTCCCAGAATGCTAATCAGTACTGCATTAAAAATTAATTAGGCATTAACTCAAAATGCCTAGTAGTCCATTCAGATTTTTGGGCCTCAATTATAATAATACAACAATATTTGATCATTTTAATCTTTTACAACGATGTCAGTGGGCTCCATAAATGGATTGACTCACTTCACTAAAGAAATTCACTTTCTGTGGGAAAATATAAGCTAAGTAGATTCAAATTTTTTATACAAGAACTGAAGAAATCTCTATGAGTAAAATCTTTCAAAAACATCTTCTGCCTTGGCCGGGCGCGGTGGCTCAGCCTGTAATCCCAGCACTTTGGGAGGCCAAGGTGAAAGGATTGCCTGGGGGTACGAGACCAGCCGGGGCAGCTTGGTGAGACCTCGTCTCTACAATAAATCACAAAAATTAGCTGGGCATGGTGACATGCGTCTATAGTTCCAGCTACTTGGAAGGCAGAGGTGGAAGGATCGTCTAAGCCCAGCAGGTCAAGGCTGTGGTGGCCATGAGCATACCACTGCACTCCAGTCTGGGTGACAGAGTGAGAGTCTAACCCCCCCCCAAAAAATTTTCTGCCTTAATTTCTGATTA
This sequence comes from Tarsius wallacei, assembly GCA_963574415.1. Taxonomy (NCBI): domain Eukaryota; kingdom Metazoa; phylum Chordata; class Mammalia; order Primates; family Tarsiidae; genus Tarsius; species Tarsius wallacei. Next base: position 4,500 of record CAUYQG010130536.1, read on the forward strand.
TTGCTTTTGAGTAGAATATGGATAGATTTCCAAAGCTAAAACCTAAGGCAATTTTCCAGATACTTTCCTTAAAATCACAATAATCATCAAAGTCATTGAAAATAGCTATTTTCAAGATTTGGAATCAAGGGCCTGGGTTTCAATTCTTGGTTCTGTGACTGTCTTAAGCTGGGTGCACTTGGATAAGTCATTTAATCTCTTCAAGCATGCCTTCTTGTATCTAGAGTGAGGAAACTTCTGCAACCTGCTCATCCACTTGAGAGAGATATTTTGAAAATCACATCATAGCAGGGTATCCCAACCAAGGCACTGTTGACATTTTGGGCTGGAGAACTCTTTGGGCACTGCAGGATGTCTAGCAGTAGGTCTGGTCTCTATCCACCAGAAGCCAGTAACATGTGTGCACACACATGTATAGACACGTATACAGACACACACACACACTCCCGCCCCCATTCAGTTGTAACAGTCAAGTGTCTTAAGATATTGCCAAATGTCAGGGGTTGGGGCAAAATCACAACCACACTCACCCCTCTGCCCCATTGAGAATGACTGACTTAAATGATTTCTATGAAAGCCTTCATTAATACATTGAAATATGGTATATACTGATCACCGACTACATGCCAGACACTGTGCCCAAGTCCAATCAGATGTGATTCATGCCCCCAAACAGAGCAGATGAGTGAATCCATGTTAGCATGGAGAGCAGTTTGGGAGCCTGTGAGGGCAAGAGGGGGTGGGGGAAGTGTAACATTTAGATATTAAAGAGTAGAAGCCACTGGAATTGATGATTAAATGGATGTGGGGAGATGAGTAACGCGAAAAGAGAAAAACAATTCTTACAATGCCAACACGGGTTCATTATTATTTATTACCCAAGTCAAAAGAATGTTTCCATAAAAACAGGGACATTTCCCAAAAGAAAACTCATGCCACATAAATGTTCACAAAGTAAATATTGACTTCACGGTGAATGCTTTAATTTTAACTGGTGGGGGAACGCACTTAGACAAAGTACTCCATTCTTCTATTCCATTTTCAATACTATCTCAGGATTATCAAGACCAACAGAGGCCATTATCCCCATGCATAATTGGACTATCAAGGTCCACAAAAATGGCAGGAAGGTGGTGAGGCACAACATGCATCATTTACAGCTTCTTTGTTTCATTCACTGACGAACACATTCCTTTAACATTGTCTAAGAGTTTTATGAGTCACCAACTTTAAAAATCCAAGTCAAATGCATTTGTACCAGCGCCAAAAGAAAATAAATCCTAAACCAAGGCAGGAATCAGCCTTTCCCCCACGACACTAGAGATGTGTAGCTTTCCAGAATATTATCTGCATGTGAGGTGCTCACAGAGGTGACTCGAAGAGTCCCCACTCGCTGGGGTACAGCAAGGCAAACAACTATCCCATTATCTCATGGCACTTTTTAGTTTGTGTGAAACCAGGAAAGTTCAGTTTTGAGACACAGAACCCAGCATTCACGAAAGAAAAGCTAGTTAAAAGGCTGCTAATGGGGCCCTCTGGCTCCTGGTCCTGAGAGGTATTTGGAGGAGGTCCATGTGCCTAACCACATCGATTTCAGATGAAATTCTCGTTGCAAACACACGTTACCCAACACCCCAAAATGTAGGAAAGCCTTCCTGGTTTTTAGAGCTTATAAGTCCCCTGACAATGGAATTCTGTGTGGAACTATCAAAATTCAAGTAACAAAGACAATTTTTGAGAGGAGCAAAAATAGAAACCATTATTGGAGTATAAAAACATTTGAGTTACTTAAGAATCCACATTTCTAAGAAAAGCCGCCTTATTAAGCGACGTTTGCTCAATAGGCAATTTTCTCCATTTAATTTTCATAAATAGATCACTTTGAAATGTATTTCCCCTAACAAAGACTGAACATTAACAACAAATGATACAACATCTTCAAATTTTAATTAATGTCAAGAGCTTTATTTTGCTTCCAAGCATCTAATAAAGACATGTTATTAATATAATTTAATTTAAGGGGATAGGCATTTGTTTTCTATTTTTAAAAAGGTGGTTCTGAAATTCTGGCCCTGTCAACATCATTTAAACATTCCTATTCCATGCCTCAATATAATAAATTGAATCAGCATTTTAATTGTGCCCATGTTTTGTGGTTCCTGGCAGTACAAAAAGATTCTCTGTGAGCGCACGACTACCCCCACCAAAAAAAAAAAGCCCCGCTGAGTGATTAATTACTAGTCTGGAAGATATAAATATGTCTCTCAATAAAGACAGTATGGACTGCTGGAAGCTCTGGCCTTCTACATCTCCATGGGGCGCCTTAACTTAGCAGACATCCTCCTAATTCAAACAAGATTCTGGCTCCAGCATTCATGGGCAGCTCCACCGTGATACACTGTTCCTTTATTGAGCAGTATATTTATTTTAATTAGCATCATTTTGTACATGTACAAAAATCAGAGGCAATCAGGCTCTTTATGTACAAATATATAGAATTCTCAAGATGTCTCTCTTCCTTAAGTAAGAAAGAACTGAGAACAATAGAAAATAATCTTGAATTTTTATTTTTTTCCTGGTCCTAGTGTGTATAACCTTGAATTTTTTAAAAAGTGCCATCTTTGTATACAAATATTGTAGGCTATACCCTGACATTACTCATACTTCATTCTGAGTTAAAAGTTTGGCCAAGAGACCATAAATTTATCAATGAAGACACAAACCAGCGGGTCCATTTGGCTATGTTTAAACCTCACATCTACCATCTGAACTGAGAAGTCATCATGATTGTTAGCAGAAAGAGAAGCTTAGACAAAGGACTTGTCAGCCAGCTCCCCTTACCTTCACACAGTGAAAACAAAAGTTGATGAAATTCCTACGACTGTTTCTACAAGGCCAAAGTAAGGTAAGAGGAATTAAATCATTTAAACCAGAAATTGCAAGCCAAGTCAACTAACTTGAACATAAAGATTAATACAAGAAATCAAGACTAGAAGCTGGCCCTTCTAAATAGGAGAATTCTCAGGTATAACTATTTAGATTAATACTATGTATCGATGATCAAGGCATTGATTGCCACAACTGAATGCACATCTCTAAAACCCTTTTATCATGCTTAAAGGGTGGGCGGGCAAGGTGATGGGATCATATGTCATTCTGGCCAGTCTAGAGATCCAGACATTACGTCATTCTATTTGAAACAGAATGAAAGAAAAGTTTCCTAAAAAAGCCAATATACATTCTGTCATGGAAAAATGTCATTTGTATTCAGACTTCTACTCTCCTACTATTTATATCTTTCCCTAGCCTTGTCCAAGATAGATCTTTTGAGTACAATCATCAAACATAAATGAAAAGATTAAATCACTTGAGCAAATATAAGTCTGAACTGGACTTCTGTTGCAGACTGCAAAAATGGCCATAATATTTTAGCTCCTTCCATCAAGAGATAGAACCTATTTTCCCATCCCTAAAATCTGGGCTGGTTTTGTGGCTTGCTTTTGAATGTGCAAAAATGGCAACCTATGAATCCTAAGCTTAAGCCTCAAGAGTCCTTGCAGCTTCCATTCTCAGATTCTTGGAACTCTGTGCCCTCCATGGGAACACACCTAGACTAGCTTGCTAAAGTTCGAGAGGCCATGTGGAGAAAGGCCCCAGTCATCTCAGCTGTTCCATATGTGGCTATAATAAACCAGTCAGCCCACACAATCTATCAGTTGACTAGAAGTATACAAGCAACCCCAGACGTGATTAACCAAGCTTGGCCCACACCAGAAAACCAAACAGCTGAGCCCCACCAAAATTGTCAACCTGCAATATTATCAGTTACATTAAGTGGGTAATTTTTAAACTACTGAGGTTTGGGTGGTTTGTTATGCAGAAATAGAAAATGATACAGGGTCTATAACCTCATAACTAAATTCTTTCCAGGTTGAAGCCCCAGTTTAAGTTTCCCATTATCCTCATAGCCTTTATAAGGTACTAGCATATATACTCTTTTGACCTAGTTCCTTTTGAATTCTGATACCACTTTTTTTCTGTTACAAAATGTAGCACTTCAGTCTGGTACAGTAGCTCACACCTATAATTCCAGCACTTCGGAAGATTGAGGTGAGAGGATTGCTTGAGTCCAGGAGTTCAAGATCAAAGTAGGCAACACAGAGAGACCTCGTCTCTACAAAAAAATCCAAAAAATTAGCCAGGCGTGGTGATGCACACCTGTAGTCCCAGCTACTCAGGAGGCTGGGACAGAAGGATTGCCTGAGCCCAGGAGGCAAGGCTGTGATGAGCTGTGAGTGTGCCACTGCACTCCAGCCTGGGTGACGAATGAGATTCCAACTGAAAAACAAAAACAAAAATACAACAAAATTTAGCACTTCACTTACTAATGCCCCATATGAGTTTCTAAGGCATATCTAAGTATTTATGATTCACAAATTGTGGGGTTTTTTGGTGACTATTGCTACATGCAGAAATTTTAAATTTTAACTAGCTGTTTTCTGCTTTCTTATTATAAAAAAAGACAGAGACCATGTTTTATAGTAATTTTTATTATAACATGCTACACACATAGTAGGTGTTCAATAAATGCTTGGTTTGATTTGAAAGTAGCTGGAGTTTGCAACAAGACCTTTAAACTTCATTTGCTAAACTATTCTTTTTTGTCACATGCAAATATAGTAGCCTGTTTCCCCACAGGAGAGATTGAGTAATTTCTGAACTTCCTTCACATTCCTTTACAAATATAAAATATAATAAATTGCATAATAAGAAAGCAGGAAACAGCTAGATAAAATTTAAAATTTCTGTATGCAGCAATAGTCACAAAGAAACACAATTAAAAGACAGTGACTAGGAGAAAATAGTTATGATGGATTTAACAGGGAAAGAAGTAAAATCCAAAATACACGAAGAGTTCCTGTGAAGCAACAGAGAAAGGAAAACAACTCAACAGAAAACAGAAAAAAATATAAACTGACAGTATTAAGAAGTACAAATTTAAAAACCTGAAAAGATGCTTAACCACACAGATAATCAGAAAAATGCTAATTAACATAAAGTGTTTTGGCAGTTTCTCTTACCCATGCCAACTCTGGCATGACTCTCTATCTTTCCCCTCTTCTTTCTCAACTAAACTTTGTTTTAAAACTTTAAACAAAAAATAAAATAATAAAATAAAATGTTTTATCCACCAGATTATTAAGAAGTAAAAAGGATTAAGATCTAGTATTGGCGAGCATATATGGAAAGGCTTTCTACACACTGTTGACAGGAGTATAAAGTGGCATAACTTGTAGGACAGTCCGGCCATATCTGCCAAAATGTTAATTAGGCACATGCCTTTTAACCCAAAATATTCACTGAAACCTTGTTTTTAGTATTTAAAAACTGGAAAGCTAAATATCCATCAATACTCTCACGGGAAATATCGATTCATCCATACATAGAAAACTATGCAAAAATTTAAAAGAATTTGTAGGTACTAACATGCAAGATCAAGAAACATTAGGTTAAAAAGGCAGCCTGCCAAAGAATGTACATACTGCAATACCATTTTTAAAAATAACGTCAAAGAATGTGCATAGTGAAATACCATTTTTAAAAATAAGTATACAAATGTGTAGGAAAAAGTCTAGAGTGATACACACTAAAGTAACAGCTATGATCAGTTAAGAGGATGGGGTGAGGGGGTTATTGAAAGAGAGAAGAAAGACAATAATTTTTATATGCCTATGTATTATTTGAATTTTCCACAGTCTATGGCTCTGAATTTTCCACAAGCACGGATTTATGTGAAACAAATGTGTTTATATTGCACACACCTGGGCAGGAGAAGGGGGTAGAGCAAAGAGAGATTCAACTAAGGAGACAAAGAAAGAGTTGGATCTTCACAGAGAAAGTATTCACTTTTATCCTGGTTCAGACCAGTGGAGTGGTCAGCATTGTGTATAGACGTGAACATGCACTGGCACCGGGTGCTCCTGTAACATGACTTCCTCCATGGCAGAGAAGAGGAGGCACCAGGTGGTGATCTGTGCTGGGGACCCTGTGTTTGGCCTCTCAGGACCACAGAGGATCATCCTCCCTCCTGGAATCTGGAATCAACAGAAACAAGATCAATCTCTGAAAGCTGAACTTGAAAATCAACCCAAACTGGATCAGAGGAGAGAGATGAGAAGCAATCTAAATAACAATAGTAGCAGTTAAAATTCCTAAGCCATCTCCCTGTGCCAAACACTGAGGAGTTTCACACTCCACACTTTACCTCATCTCCCTCCTAGCTTGTTTTTACTTTTTTTTTTTTTTTTTGAGTTGTTTTTACTTTATTGAAGGGAAAAATAAGCATAGAGTCTGGGCACAGTGGCTCAGGCCTGTAATCTTAGCACTTTGGGAGGCTGAGGATTGCTTGACCCCAGGAATTCAAGACCAGCCTAGGCAACATAGCAAGACTTCTTCTCTACAAAAAAATAAAAAGTATGCTAGGTGTAGTGGTAAGCGCCTGTAGTCCCAGCTACTCAGCAGGCTGAGGCAGAAGGATTGCCTGAGTCCAGGAGGTCAAGGTTGCAGTGAGCCATGATCGTGCCACTGGACTTCAGCCTGGGCAACAGAGTGAGACCCCAACTCAAAAAATAAATAAATAAGCAAGCTTAGACAGTTTAAGGAAATTGGCAAGAGTCACATAGCTTCTACATGGCAATGCCAGGGCTTTGAATTCAGTTGTTTAATTCCAACACCTATGTTCTTAAGTAACTTGGTATGTTCTTTCCTGTAACAGAGACAGAAAGCATTCTGGGTTGGCATCACTCGACTGTATCCTTGCTGTATGTATTAATGTAGCTAAGGATATAATGGACCAATCAGAAACAGCATTGCTCAGCCATGGAAGCACAGAACAAAGGGTTTCATAGAAGCACATGATAACAGTTCCTATTCAAATGATTCCAAGGAACAGGGACCCTGGTCCAAGCATCCCTTTGGTCCAAGTAGCAGGCTCACAAAGCCACACAACATGTGGACAAAATCCAGTTTCTCAGCCAGCCAGGATAAAGGCCAGTGCTTGAACTATGGATCCACTGAGGTAATGTCACCCCAAGAGGCCTCTTAAGAGATGAACAGCTCATCCGTGGGCTCTACATAAACCTGTTTCTTATTTGGAAGTTTATGGTCCTTTAGAGATATTCCACCAACTTTTGCAATTTTAGGCCTGTTTCTAATTCACACAGTCTACATGATTGTCACAGGCTTTGTTGAAGAACACATTTATCACAAATCTGTCACAAACCCATGTCAACTGGATTCCCCCGCAGACCCAGAGTCAACACACAAAGAACTAGGGCAAGCAGGGTGGGAGGAAAGGTGCTTGCCCTGAAGATTGAGAAAGAGATTTGGAGCAATTCTGGTAGGACGCATTGTTGGAAAATTTGTGTCCATGTTTATCTGTTGTGTATATATATATAATTTTTTTTTTTTTGAGTTGGAGTCTCACTCTGTCACCCAGACTGGAGTGCAGTGGCCGCTCCCGGCCACCGCAGCCTCGACCTGCTGGGCTCCGGCGATCCTTCAGCCTCAGCCTTCCAAGTAGCGGGAACTACAGGCAAGCGCTACCATGCCTGGCTAATTTTTTTGATTTATTGTAGAGATGAGGTCTTGCCTGCCCCGGTGGGTCTCGAACCCGCGAGATCAGGCAATCCACTCACCTCAGCCTCCCAAAGGCGCGGAATTACAGGCTGAGCCACCGAGCTCGGCCAAAAATAATTTTTGAAAGTTGGATAATATTCATCATATGGATTTACTATTAATTATTTGAATATTTTCTTATACTTAAACATTTTTCTCAAGTATATGCTTCAATGAATGATAAACATCTTTGTGTACATTTCTTTTTCATTAAGCAGCAAACATTAATATTTTTATTAATCTTTTTCTTTTTTATTTGTATAAATTTACAAATATAGTTTTGTTACATGAATATAATGTCTAGTGGTAAAGTTTGGGCCTTTTGTGTAACCAACACTTGAATAACGTAAATTGTACCCACTAAGTAATTTTTTTAGGATTAAATATTTGTTTTCAATGTTTAAAGTATTTTCTTGCAAATATTACTAAAATGTTTTGTACTACTTGGAATTTTTTTCCAGGTTAGTATTCTTTCATAAAAAGAAAATACTCTCAAAAAAACTTCAGTTTTTCAATATTTTATGGTTTTGTTTTTAGTCATGGTACAAATATCATGGGAAGTAAAAAGTAATCATTTGAATTTTCAATGTACAGTCATTAAAACAAACTTATAGCAATACTACTGAGGATATTATGTAGATATTCTGTCTATGAGCATCTGTTGCTCAAAAGGAGACACTATCATGAACTGAAATGTATACTGGACTTAGAAGGCCAGAATTAGTATAGTAATTCTAAAATGGCCTGTGGATCTTTGAGCAGTTCTTCTTATCTTCCAATTGTTTAAAAATGTATAAACTTACTAAATTATTATTATTTTGAGGGAATAAGATATGATATATATTTAGAAGTGTTTCATCAATTGTAACACTTTAAATAAATGTGAAGCATTTCTAAAAGATCTTGAAATAAGATAGCTAAGTGTTTTCTGAATAATAGTTCAAACTATGCTCGGTATAATGTTAAAGTGAATTTTATTCTAGTTTTCATTATTTTGTGTTAAACAAAATGCTAACCCAAATTTACAACTAAATGGATCACCCTACTGTCCAAGTAATTTTAAGTGGGTAGCCCTTTAACAAATAAAGTAATATGCTTCCTATTTACATGATAGGAGGAGATTTTGAATCATTCGCTATAAAAATCCATTAGTAAGATATCTGAAACAGTCAGAAATTGATACAAAATGTTCAAAAGAAAAATATGTTAGTCTCTGGTAACAAAAGCATTAAAAATATTCAAGAAGTTGACTATAGATTCTGAAATCAGCAATTTAAAGAGACAATACAGTTAACCCTTGAACAGCATTGGTTTGAACTGTGAAGGTACATTTATACATGGCATGGATTTTTTTCAATAAACATATTAAAAACATTTGATATTTGAAACAATTTGAAAAAACTCCCATGCATACCATGTAACATAGAAATATCTAAAAAAAGAAAGAAAGAAAGAAAGAGTATGTCATGGATGCATAAAGTTTCATTTAATGTCATAAAATATACACAAATTATAAAAAGTTAAAATTTATCAAAACTTATGCACACAAACTTATAGGCTCTACATGGTGCCATTTGCAGTTGAGAGGAAGGTAAACAAATGTGAAGATGCAGTATTAAATCATAACTGCATTAAATTAACTGTGGTATATACTGCCTATGTAATAATTTCATGGCTACTGCAGAAAATTCAGTGTTGCAAGTATCTGCTTAAAATGCTGTATGATGTTTATCACCTCTACATGAGCAGTTCATCTGTCCAGTAAATTGTGTATCACAGCAAAAAATGATCTCACATGGTTCTTATGTATTTTTCATTGTGTTTTGTGCAATACCATAAACCTTGACTAATACCTAGGGATCCATACGAAGTGCCACTATTGATGCTGGAAGTGTTCTCAAGAAACAGGTAAGTAAAGCATTACAAGAAAAAGTGGAATTGCTTGATATGTTCCTTAGAGGTCTGTGGCTGTGTTGCCCATTATTTCAAACAGACAATTTCTCTTACAAACAGATGATGTAAACTTACAATATGAATGAAATACAGTTCTCTTCCTTAGAATTTTCTTAATAACATTTTCTTAGGTATCAGCTGACTGTTTATGCTGCCTGTAAGGCTTCTTCTAAGCAGTAGGGTATTACTAGTTAAGTTTTGGAGGAGTCAAAGTTATATGGGGATCCGGTTTGCTATGGGGCCACTAACACTCATGTTATTCAAGAACCAATTACAGGTGCTAAACATTACATTACCTTAGAATCTAAACATTAATGCTTTTATACTTCTTAAACTGTGATACAGTACACATCCTTCCACAATCCTTTTAAAATCCCAAAAAACATATATACTCAGTTTAGAGATGAAGAAATACTTATATCAAATAAGTAATTTTTAGCGCTTTGTGAAAAACCTTCATTCTAATAGGACCCTGTAATAAGATCCTTTTTTAATCTAGAAGTCCATGTGCCCAGCTAAAGAGCACCATACTCTAAACTAGAGAAGCATGACCACGTCATTAAATTACAGCCAAACATATGTAACAAGTTATTGGACAGATCTTGAAGAAACTTCATTTAAAAGGTCACAGACACCTGTTGCATCATATGCTTTCTTTTTCTCCTTCCTTCTGCTTCCTGCCTTCAATCTGAGTGTGATGGCGAGAGCTTTAATTGGGATGAGGTCTTGAGAGTCCCTGCTAAGGATGGTGAAGCAGAGTACTGAATGCTAATGAAATTATGAAGTCAGCATCCAGATGACAACTACAACTTTCCAGACATGTCCTACTAAGGTAAGTAAACATCTATTTTATGCAACTAATTAGTGACTCTTTTACTAGGAATCAAATGTGACTTATTAAGCTTATTATATACAAGGCTCTTATTATATACATGTATCTTGTCTACATTATCTTATTTACTCCTTCCTACAACGTTCTTTTCCAGCGGTGTAAATAGAGGCTCAGTGAGTGTAAGTAACAAATTTACAAATAAATGGCAGAAACAAGGGTTAAGTCTAGATTCTGTAGTGCTGCAACACCCTTCACACATGCATAAATAGACCTTAAGTGTCATCATTCATTTGATAAATATTATTTTCTCCTACATATATATTCTCCCTTATGGATCATTCCTATTTTCTCATCCTTTACTCCTTCACTTGGTGATATGAAAAGTATAGTTAAGTCTAAGCTCTGAGATGATGGATCAAGTCCCAGTGGTAATCTCTCTAATCTTCTAGAAAATGATTCAACTGCTATTTCCCACTGATTCTTTTTTGTTTGTTTGAAAGCAGACTTGTATAATAAAAATCCTCCCTCTTTTCAACAAATCCTCTTAGCAGCGCATAATCATCTTTTCATGAAAAAGTAGCTAGGGGAACACTGCTAGCAATTTCAATGTGCTCCAAGTCTCAAATTACTGGAGAAGCTTGTGGCAATTCTGAGCTAGAGGAAACTAGAAGTGTGTAGACATTGGACTGTCAAATACATCGCTCCCTCAGATTTACAGTTATTTTTCTATGAGATATCTACCTATCCACTGAGCTGCTATAATTATATATTCTTTAGATGACAACATAATATGCTCTTCCTGTTCAGTACGTTCATTTTGCCTAAGGTTAAGAGCAGTAGAATAAAGTGTCAAAAAATGCCATCTTCAAATTAATAAGATTGATAGCCCATTATGTTTTTATTATTTAGACATAAGCTAAATCATGTTATTAGCTCACTAAAGGAAAAGTGTTTTGACCTATTTCCTAAAAATCTTTTATAATTTGAATTCAATTAACTATTATCCTGAAGCCACTCAAGCTCATTTAAATGAGATTTATTTCAATATATTGTGAGTAAAACATACAAGTATTTCTGCGTACCCAACTGGATATAACTTTCATATTCAATTTCACAGTCCCATTTTATTCCCCTGAACCCTGAGTTCCCACAAGAGTTCCCTAGATCAGCTTTATTTTGGGTTTCTTAAAATTGCTTTGATAAAAATACCAAACTGTCTTCCTCAGGCCAGAGATTCCCCAAACTTTTTCTTTTCTTGGTGCCTTGGTAATTTTTTATAGTATACAAGGCCAAAAGAAATCCACGTCAGTTAAGTGGGTTACTCCAGAAGTATTTATGTCCTATTAAGATAGTAGTCAATAGAAACACACACACACACACACACACACACACACACACACACACACGGAAAGTAGTTCATGTAATAGCCAATAGATTTTGTTGTGTTTCCTACAAAATTTTAAAATATTTTGCAGCACCCCTATGCATTTTCTGTGGTATCTGAGGTAACTTGGGGCCCAATTTGATATCCATGCTCTTAGGCATTGTTAATATTTTATTTAATTCATCAGTAAGCATCTCAAGAATAGGAACTGAATTCACTCATCTTTATATTCTCAGAGCTTTGCTAAATGTCTGGCACATAGTAGGTATCCATTAATATTTGCCAAGTGAAAGAGAATGGATATGGATGAATGGCCGAGAAGATTAATGTTGACTTAAGTGATATAGTTACCTGTGAATTTGAGGCACTTTGTACTACAGGGTGGTCACAGAGCACAGTGAGAGAAAGTGTGGACTCTTATCACCTTTTAGCTATATGACTGCACTGCCTTCATTTATAAAATGGAGAGTAATAATAGTATCTACTTCATAGGACTGACAAGTAAATTAAATGAAAAATACTTGTAATTCACCAAGCATAGTGCAAATCAAGCATAGTATATATTATTATTATGCTATTTTTTGCTTTATATCATAGATGAGAAGACACTCAACTCTGAGATTTGTAGATAAAAATAAGAGAATAAAACCTGAAGGTATTAAGAAGACAATCAGGAAAATAATTACTTTTTAAAAGCAGCTGTGGTTACAAACAGAATAAGAAAGCATATTACTATGCTTGGAAAACACATTTGAAGATCAGGTTCTTTGTGGCAAGATTCAGGAAGCTTCAGTGTGACTGAAATTTGTCTTCTGCCAAAAATGATACAAACTCAAATCCCTTCACTTCATGGGCTTGAAATTGAAGACCAAAAGCATCTCTTATTTCTAATAACATTCCTAATTACAGAAATACAGGCTAGCACCCCTGTTGTATAAGGGGCTGCCAGTATTTCCATTATCAGTTCCCATTTTCAGTGCTTATTACTAAAGCACACACTCCAGGGAGATTGTTGGCATAGAGGATCTCAGCATGGAAGAGAACATGTTTTATAAAATTTGGCATCAACTTTCCAACTGCAAATACAAAGAAATAGAAAGGCAATAATGAAAAGTCAAGAAAACCCAGGGTGCTTGATTGAAAAGGTTTTTCAAGCTAATTTCAAATGTAATGTATAAATGAAAATCTTGCTCAGAGCATTTAAAGAGAAAATATTTATTTTAATTTAAGCAATTTCCCACCAAATATTTGTAACAAAACAATAGAAACAATGTGATTTATCTATCTTGTCTCCCATCAGCAAAAACTGGCATAAATCTAATTTAAATGTCTATGAAAGATTGCTTCTGCTTCAACCCTGGCCAGAATGTTGAAGAAGGTAAATTTTATTGTTGCTCCGAAGCATCTCCGCATTAATTTTTTTATCAAAAAATTAGACTCAGACACCATTATTTGTAAACTTTCTGTTATACCCATTAACTATTTTAATCTTGTAAATATCCTTTGCTTTAACTTTGGTTTTACTAAAAATTGCTGTTATGTTTTTAAATTGTTGTTAGTACAGGAATTTGTTACGATTACTTAAGCCAATGTGCATTTTTATTTTAACAATTGTTCTTATAACTAAAATAACACATCAACTTGAGCAATGATGTAGATGGAAGAAAAAAAGATAATTTTTAAAACATTGTATTGAGCCCCTTAACTTACATATAAGTCGTTTGAATTTGTATTTGGTTGTGATTGTCAAAGTAGATGCTATTAAGAAAACTTCAGTTTTGGCTCATAAAAAGAAAGATATCATTCTTCCTTAGTCTATAATGTTGCAAAAATATTCATGTGTTTCTTGGCAACTTTCAGTAGATAAACCCAAGGTTGAGTTCCGAGCTTGTTGCTACATATGGTCTTTAGGGCAAGAAACAACTGCTGAAATGCAAAAACATTTCTTCTAGGTGCTACAGTGTTATAGTAAACAAACAGTATTTATGTCTGGAATACCCAATTAAGCAGAGTTAATGAAAAAATATAAAGCCCCATTACATGGAGATCATGAAGAGTGGACAGAATTTAATACTTTGATACTTTACTCATACCTTTTTTTGCCACAATACAGCATCACTGAATTTATGAGAATCTTTATTCAACCTTCTCTCCAGGAAATACAGCAATTTACAAAAGTGGACAAGCAATTTATGGAACAAATTTTAAAATGGGTAATAAAGGTACAAAATTATGAGGGAGTACTGACCTCTGGACATCAATTTATATATACCCTCCAAGAAATGGTTATACCTAAATCCTCTATGTTGAGTTACTACCTATTACATTCTTAAAAGGTATCCAAAAGGAAAAATTTAAAACCTCTTTATATAGCCAATTCTGGATTTAATGCTATCAATAATTTCCTCTTCATGTCTAAACTAGCTTTTTCCCTCAACAATTTAAGATATTTACCTCTTCTTTTAACCTCAGTGAAGATGAAGAATAACTAGTAATAAACTTTTATAGAGGACAAGTTCACAAATCATATGTTCTCATACTAAAGATCATATAATATGTATAGATAAGACTTTAAACACAGTTATACAGATTGATTTTTTAAATTGTATTAAAAAGAAGAAAATAAGTCCATTCTCCACCCAGTTTATAAATTATTCTTGCATCTGCTAAATTAGCTGCATTTTATGCAGCACTACAGATGCTGGTTTCATTTAACTCTTCAATGAACAACAGGCTTTATTACTATCTCTCATAGAAGAAAAACAACATTATAGCTATAGATCTAATTAATAATGTCAGGAAGCACTCTTTTGGACTCTGATCAATTCCATTATTTACATACAGATTGCTTTTATTACATCCCAAAATTGAATTGACAGATCAAATCAATTCCATGCTATATAAAAATTATATCCAGTAAAGAAGCATATTGTGCTACCACATACTTTCTTACCTTAAATTGTATAATTTGTCTGAAAATGTCCAAGTTTTTCCTATTCCAAATAATGTCTTAATTTAAAAGGGACTTGCAATGAGATTCCTATGACTAAATTTATGTTTTATTTTCTTCTTTAATTTCCTTTTTAAGGTACATAGGTAGCATAGACCTTGGTACCTTACATAATTTTCTAAAATGCAGAGCAAATTATTTCTGTGAGTATTCAAAAATATTCTTAGTTGGATTTTTTTTTTAAATCAACCACATTTTGTCAGTGAAAAAACTAAAATGGTTCTCCAACAGCCTTTCTCACTAGAGATTACTAATTAAAAGCAAGAACTGTGTCTTATTCACCTTTGCAGTAGTCCTGGTCCCAGCAGAGTTATCTGGTACCCTAAAAAAGGTGACAAAATGAAATGAATTAAAATCCAAATTATATTATTTTAGCTATTTCCTTTACATTGATAGTGAGACCAACTAGGCTTACTGTTTTCATACTTTTAAGCTTTAATAAATACTAAAACAATATAATAGGTGTATATATTTATATAATTAAACACAAATATGTAAATGCGTATTTACTGAAGTTTCAACTCTCCATACAAGTAATCAAGAATACCAAGATACCAAGAAACTAGATATATTTCTATTATAGGGAACATCTAACTGTTGCATTACATTTAAATCTCTGGAATTCACCTTGACATCCTAAGAGCAGCCAGCCATTACTGTGCATAGGCTTTGCTCCTGGGAGACTGACTATTACCTATGTTTTTTGGCCAGTCCTTAATCAGTAATACAATGGATAAGGAAATGCATATGATCGTGGCATCAGATTTAATAGAGAACCTGCCTGTACTCTGGATATTAACACAGAGAAGGAGACAGTTTCCTATTTCATCCTAGAGGGAGTAAACAAACATCTCTTGGTACCAGAATTGCAACGTCCAGCTTAATTCAGGATGGCTCTATATGAATGGTCCCAGAATACCACTAAAAAATCTAACTTGAGGTAGAAGCATCATTCAGGTCCTGTGCTGAAAGTGTACTTTAATATTCCTAATTAAAATGGCACACATCAAAATTACAATAAAGCACAATGCTGCAAAGTCATCAATCTTCACTTACAGCACCCAGTATCTATATGTTTTGTTTCTTTTTTAAGAATAATCTAAAGTGTTTTAGATACATACCTAATAAAAAGTAGAGTTAATGGGCATTTTATATTTCCAATCTGGTCTATTATGTCTTTTAAAAAACACATTCTCCCACACATTTGCAACATCACGTGTTGTGTTATATCCCCTGTGGGTACTCCATAAATACTCAGATTGACATCTGGGTACAAGAAGGCAAATTAGGTACTCTTTAAATTTAAAAAAAATAGTTCCCTTGTATTCACATGTAACTTATTTTATTAAACAATTGATATAAGTGTAACATAGCTTAGATGTACTTCTGTGTTTTGGGATTAACCATCTACAGAACATTTTCAATGTACTGTATAAAGCTTTAGTTCCATGTGTTTTAGGTCCTTTTATAAGGTACAGAACTATAAAATAACTTAATCAAATTAAAACCATAGATCTGTTTACTCATTTGTTTAGTAAAGTTTTAGTGCCTCCTACATATTATATATTTAGTTAACTTTAAAATGTATATTTAAACTCCTATTATTTATGCCAGATGTGGCTAACAGTAAAAGAAAAAGACAGAGAAAGAGAGAGAGAGAGAGTGGGAGGGAGAAAGGGAGAGAGAAAGGCAGCAGGAAAAGGCAAGGAGGGAAGGAGGGAGGGGGAGAAAGAGAGAGATCTCATATACAAAGGCCAGTTTCAGGTAACATAAAATTTTGCTAAAATAATCAGTGATATAGATCTGTAAGAAAAGCCAACCAAATTGTCCTGCAATTTTTATCCTGGGCTCATAAGAAGAAGAATACACTCAAAAGATACTCTTCTAAATTTTATCAGTGATGGACCCCCTGCTTGTGTGATTGTTTCCTGCACTCCCTCACTATTCTAATCCATTTTTGTTAACAAAAGGCATGGAGGAAGAAAAGCCACATGTCAATTGCTGGCACAACTAACATTTCAAAGGAACCATAAGTAGAAGAGCTTGGGGCAGAAAAAGTTATGGAACACAGTCCAAACCATCACTAGAAGATAGCTTTCTAGTTCTGAAAGAGTGATAGAGCAGACTAAGGCCCCAGTTTCTCTTAAAAGTAAGGATACACATTTTAATGTTTAAAATCACCTAACAGCTTCTTCCACAACCAAAGTTGGACCTGTGGGCAAGCCCTTCTGGGTCCACTTTCTAATTCATCAAAACCTTCAATTCTATATTAATAAAAATACTTTTCCTTGCCCTGTAGAAAGCTTGCTTGGAAAATGGTGCACAGCAGAAAAAATAGATACCTGTGTGAGGTAAATGCATTATTACGGAGCACTATGTGTAAAATTACTGCTTTTAGGTCTCTAATTGTTGACTTGTATGGTTTGAATAATTAAAGAACTCCATATTGGAAGACAGTTTATTACAGTATTAAATTTCCTCAACCCCAAACCAGATGAATAAAATCCTTCTTCATCTTTAGAAGATTACCTCAAAGAATTTATACTCTAGGATGAAGATAACGCACTAAGTAGCTCTCATATACAACCAAGATTGAAAAGCTTTTGGAACAAGAGCACAACTTAATTCCCAAATAATCAGAAACATCTGCAAAAATTGTGTTCATAAATCATACTAAAATGTTCTCATTTCACTTAAGTATAGTGAGGCATAAGATATCCAATGAGGTATTACAAGGGATTATTATATATGATAAAGGATATTTTTTTTAAGTAGAATACAATAAAGAACACTGTAAAGTATGCAGAATACTATATCGAACACTGTAACTAATGTTATTCCTACATGTAGGTTTAAGCTAGCATAGAATTCTTAAACATTTTATCAAGATTAATGTTCAACCTTGTAAACATGTCTGTCCTTATTTGTTCTCTTCAAAGACTTACTCCATTATCGATAACGCCCAGTGATGACAGAGAAAATAAAAAAGCTGCCTACAAATAGGGCACTAAGATTTTCATTGGCTTTTCATGTCAAATTCAATATGTTGACAAAAGTGGTCTCTGTAACAACTACAGAATTATCACATTTACCCTTTTCTGTTTGGGGGCAGAGAAAGAAAGAGCATAAGGAAGCACATTGTATGCTTAATAGAATGCATAAATGTAGTAAGAAATAGCTTACAGGAATTATCATCCATTTAAGGGAGAAAACAATTAAAAGTTTTATTCCCCCATATATGTGAAAACAATCAGGTATCAGAATTTCCAGTTATCTAATTTTGCTTAGTAAATTGAAAATTATGGATTTACTTTCTCTTAAAGTGTACTCCCACATATTAAAGAACATATCGCTTTTATTGGTGCACACACGCTTACATGTAGACAGTTACTCAGAGTTATGTCCTTTTCATGTTCATGTCTTTTGTACCAAGAGCCTCTGAACAATTACATGTCGGGAAAGAATCATCAATTACTTCACAATCTAAAAAGTCTGTTTTCTCCCAGTTAGGAACATATTTGCAGCCTAATTTACAGTAAATAGCCATCTTAAAAACTCTGCTTTGAAAATAAATTATGTCTGCCTATCATAGCTATCAACCTTGTAGCCACTCTACTAAAACTATGAGATCTACTACCTGTCAATGAGTGAAAGCATTCAGTCGAACAATCCACAACTGCAAAGGATTAGCTTACAACTGTTGTCTCCATCAGCAAAACAGCACGAAGCAGACAGTTCATTTTACAGAAACTTAATGGAGTGTATGGCTCTGGCTGTTTAATACAAGCACTGTCAAGGCATCTAAGCAAAAAGTCTCAGCTGTCATCCCTGACAAGCTGAGTAGAATTATTTGTCACAGTAGACTAGATAAGGCACCATTAGAAAGGAGCATGGGGCTGTTACCATACATCTCCATATTGTAGCCACGGAAAGACAACATGCTTATGGTTGCCACAGGCCTACAATAATGGCATATCCACAAAATAATTTTCATCATATAATAAATTTGAGAGCTTCCACTTTAAACATTTCAAAAATGACAGCAACATATAAAGGCTTGATAATATCTCCCTAAATACATCCATTTGCTAAACTATATATTTATTTCATCTTTGTAGAGAGAAATGACAGACACATATATACACACTCACATATGCCCACACATAAACTCGCAATGTTTGTAATTCAGCTTCTGTTTGCCCAACTTTTGCTGTCCAAATCTAAAAGCCCCTGATTTTACTATTGTTAAGAACATATACACAAGTTAGCACTAAAAACTGTATTGTGAACAAATTATACATTCACATGGTCCTCTTTATCAGAACACAGAGTATATCTTTTTGTAACTGGTTAAAAAAAATCAAAATACCACTTCTGAGAACTAATTAATTAATAATAAGCTTCTGATATCAAGAAATAACACATTTTCTTTGGCTGAGTAAAAATCCACTATTTTCACTCAGTCTTAAAACTAAGTTCTGTGTATATAATTTAACACAGCCCTAATTAAGAATCAATTTCCACTGAATGTGGTTTAGAAGGAAAAAATGAAAATAAAAGCCTCTAAATACTTAAAAATTGGTGCAAAGAGAAAAAACAAATACACTTAATTCTAGGCTCACTAACAAAGCAGATAACTAGACATTTTAGAAATGAAAACTTGCAATTGACCGGACTCAGTGGCTCAGTCTGTAATCTCAATACTTTGGAAGGCCGAGGCAAGTGGATTGCCTGAGCCCAGGGGTTCGAGACCCGCCCGGGCAACTTGGCAAGACCTCGTCTCTACAATAAATCAAAAATGAGCCGGGCATGGTAGCACGCGCCTGTAGTTCCGGCTTCTTGGAAGGCTGAGGTGGAAGGATCACCTGAGCCCAGCAGGTCAAGGCTGCAGTGGCCGGGAGCATGCCACTGCACTCCACTCTGGGCGACAGAGTGAGACACCCAAAACACAAACAAACAAAAAAAACAAAAAAAAACCTTGCAATTAATTGATTTTCACTTAAATTCCCACTAAGTTTCTGTTGCTTTATTAAGATTTTCTAAAAAGATATTTACAAATGACTACTCAGCAAATTAGATAAGTAACTTTTTCATGATCAAGTACAGACCATTACTTTTCATTTTTAGTCAAGTTTATTCATTCACTTAACATATTTATTGAAAGGTAAGTGTTAAATATTGAGCTACTGGGGAATAATTTGAGGAATAAAGATAGTGAGACATAGATCACTTCCTCAAAGAGCTCATAACATAGGGTTATGCACAAAAAGAACTATAAAACAAGAGAAAGTGATAAGTATTATGAGAAGAAAACTTAATTAGTAAGGCAATTCAAAGTCAGGAGAGACCAACTCTGTCTGGAATATGAGCAGTGGTGGAAAGAAGGATCCCCAACTACAGTTTTCAGTGGGAAACTACTGAGTTCTGAAGTTTAAATAACTAAGCGAATATTTTACATTATAAATTCAGGATACATTAATCACAACAAAAAATTATGATCCCAAAGACTTCTCCCAATGAACCCCTTTTATTCCACCTACTGAGACCTAGAAAAGATGTTTTAAGCCAAGGAAGGATAAGACCAGATTTGCATGTTAAATGTCTCACTCAGCTGCAGTGTGAAGATGGAAATGAGAAAGGAAAGAATAGATTATAGAAAGACAGAAACAATTGAACATAAAAGGCCTGCTTGCAAGGTTGGCCCTTGGCTGGAATCCAGGATCTTGATTTTGGGAGGGTTCCCAGCATTCCCTGATAAGACAGTCCACTGTACCTAAACTGTGTAAAAAATAAGTTTATGCATAACACCTGCTTTCCTTCTAGTAAACTAGAATTTTGGTATTGGGCAAAGGGTACCTATGTGATCAGCCTCCAGTGAAAACCCTGGGCACTAAGTCTTTGATGAGCTTTCCTGGTAGACAACATTTCACCTGTGTTGTTATAACTCATTGCTGGAAGAATAAAGCATGTGCTGTGTGAATCTACTGGGAGTAGATTCTTTTCCTGGTTTCTTCCAGACGTTGCTCAATGCGTCTTTTGCCTATATTGATTTTATTTGGTATTCTTTCACTGTGATAAATCATGTCCATATATAAAACTATGGGCTTCATCTTCCCAGGTTATACGGAAGGTCCAAACTAGAGCAATCAGAAAAGGGATGAAAGGCTGATTAGAAGGTAATAGTTAAAAGCAGGGGCATTTAAGTCGAACAGCCAGGATTGAAATTTCAGTTCTTTTGATAGTTTAAATGGTATTTTGTCTGAAATTAGGATTGTGAATGTCAATAATTTAATGTTTAAAATGCATTACAACATTTATAGTTCTATTAGAAAATGTTTAGGCTTATCAACAAAAACTAGAATAATGGTTAGAGAATATATTTTTCTGCATGTATATATTGCCCATTCAGTGCACACAAAGATTCTTCATAGTGTTAAGGTACCATCTCTTCCTGTTCAGTACAGGTAGCATTTCTTCATGTTCTTTATTGTCAAGTGTGCCTTTTTTACTAGTTCCACATTTTTCACTACAAGAAAATTGTAACAATGTTGCTATTACTCACAATACCATAACACTTTGGAACATGTTTCTTTGAAATTAAACAGATCTTCTTGCCTCTACAATTTCCTGGTAGCATTTATTTAATACCTGCTACAGCATTAATCATGGTACTGCATAATCCATTGTGCCACCCATGAATGATGACTTTTATTGATTTTCTCATAGGTTGTTACTCTTCTTCAGTAATGATGATCACAAACGCAAGTGTTGACCAGACTATGCAGTAAAATGTGAGCAATAATTCATTTTCTGGTCATATTAAAATCATTCTTCATTTTACCATATATTTTCTTGAACTCTTTAGGTCACAACCAATGCCTTCCTGTAGTAAAATATTTCAGTGTTGATCATAGTCTCTCCAGAGATTTATATAATAGCATGCCCACAGGCATCTTCCATGACACTCCACAATAAAATAAATGTCTAAAAGAAGGACATTTTCATTTGCTCTTGGAATCAAAATAGAAAGCTTTCCAATTTCATTGGCAATAAGACTTATTGTAATGCATCATATCAAAATGAACCCAATTATATGAAATACTCAAATTTAAATAACAAACAAAAACATTTATTGTATATGCAAGATTACATATGTCTAATGATTCTATGCACAAGCTAGTGGTATAAACATATAAAATTGATTAATTAATTATAAGTTTATTAAGAAAAAATGTCTTTATTACCTTTATTTCAACAAAGTCATTAATTATGCTGTTGTAATCCAGAAACCAACATAGTCTGCCTTCACAGTCAGGAAGACTTGGTCTGATTCAGGAGTCCATGCCATGCATACGGTAGGAATAGAGGCTGTTCAGAACTATTCCATCAAATCCAAGAGAATTAGTTAACTGAATTTAGATATACTTAGACATTGTGAAATCCTATCAAATAGTTGGCATAGAACTTAGATAACATTTACTTGTTTGCACAAGTCTTTCATAATTTTTATTCTGTATATTCAGTTTGTCTTCATAATTTTTTGGTTCAGTGATGAGCTAAGTTCTTCAAATCTTGGCCTCACTAACATGTGGAAGAGTAGGGTCAAGGACCCACTTACCCAGGTATAAGAAGGACTATGTTCATTTCTGTTCTGGTTATCTATTGTATCATATAATAATAAGCATTTTATTATGCTATTTATTTTGTACATTATGAATTAAGGAAGGAAAAAAGTGAGAAAATCTTGTCTTCACAAAAATAACCAGACTATCATCTGGGATAGATTGAATTACTGGACTACTGTGACAGCTAGACCTTGTATATAGGCTCACTATGTTGCTCAGGCCTTTTGTCAATGGAATTCCTTCGTTCTTCTCTACATGACCTACGCAGCTAGAATGTCCAATATGGCTTTATTACTCACATGTCTGACTCCTAGGTTGATATGGCTGGAATCTCTGAGCATAGCTGGCCATACAACTCTCTCTATAAGGCTTGTTCATATGGCTAGCTTGAGCTTCCACACAGCAAAACTGTCTCAGAACAATCAGACATCACCCTAAACAACTCATCCAACAGATCCAGGAGGAAGATACAAGGCTTCTTATGAGCTTGTCTCAGTATTCAAGCAATTTCACTTCCAACACATTCAGTAAATCAAAAATGAATCCAAGAGTTATCACAGATTCAGGATAAGGGAACCACACAAGAGGTTGAATTCTGACTAGCATGTTACATTGGGGGACCATCTTTTGAGATTAACTGTAAGAGATGCCAATGGGAAGCAAAGTAAGTTAAAGTCTAAATGTTTCCATACTCAGGTACAGGTAAAGTGTGTAAACCCTTATTGGTGTTGAATTGTACCCAACATCTTTAAAAGAAAATAAATACATAAATAACTAATAAATAAATAAATGTTTCCATATTCTTTAGCTTCCAGTCAAGAGAGAATAAAAGGGACTGAATTTACCTTTCTAATGGAGATAAACAAACAAATACTGACCTATTATGCAATGGGGGACATTAGACATCAGGCAAATAAGGATGGTGATTTCTGAAATATGAGAAACAAGTGAACTCAGCAAATATTCCATTTGCCTCCTTGAAAGAGTTCCCAGACTGCAGTAAAAGGAGGAGGAATGGAGCCAAGTAGAGCTCTGTGGAGTCCTCGAGTTGAGGAGTTGTAGTTGGAAGAGGCAAAAGACCAAAGCAGCTAAAGTTCACAGGATGGAATACTGGAGAAGAGAGAGCTGCACATAGAGAGAAGCCTGGAAATCTGCAGCAGATTTTTCTCAAGTTATGAATGTATTTAAGTGAGGAGACTACTTGAGGTGGGGGAAGAGAGAAAGGCACCTTGAAGAATTTGAAAGAACAGGGCCTGAAATAGTATCTGTTCCTACGATCCAAAAAGAAACACATCATAATTCAAAAGGCATTGGATAGAATTCTCAAAGGGTTTTTCCTCAGGAGTGAGCAGCAGTACAAAATAATGAAGTTTATTTACATATAGCAAAATGTAAAGATTTTTAAAATACAGTGTTTATTGAAAATAAAGATAATAGCATATTCATAACTCAACATCATTTATACATATTCAGTTTGTATAAATGAACATAAATGAACATAAATCGAATAAGCATGCTGAAGACTGATTAGAAAGACATATTTTAAGTACATTAGAGTTTTCACTTTTCTAAAGGGAAATGAAAGAGGAGAAATATTGGAATATGCAGAGAGAAATAAAAATAAAGCAAAAGAAGGGCATTTAAAAACCTGATGCTTGTTCTCATTACATTGTGGGTGTGAATAATTCACATGAGGTTCAAAACGAAAATTAAAAATAAAAGGTGGAGGCAAGAGGATTGCCTGAGCTCAGGGGTTCAAGAGCAGCCTGAACAACATGGCGAGACCTCGTCTCTACACTAAAATAAAAAAATTAGCTGGGCATGGTGGCACATGCCTGTCCCAGCTACCGGGAAGACTGAGGTGGAAAGATCACCTGAACCCAGCAGGTTGAGGCTACAAAGGTCGTGAGCATGCCACTGCACTCCAGCCCGGGTGACAGAGTGAGATTCTAACTCAAAAAATAAAAAATAAAAATAAGATAAATATAGGAAAAATAATCATGTTTTCTAACGAATACCCAGGTATATATAAATCCAGTTTTTAAAGCTCTCACTGCAGCAAAAATTATTATAGGACATTCCTCTCTGAAAAATACAATGCATTTTCTCAGTAACATTTTGTTCAATTTTCTATTGTACTCTTATTATCACAATTATAAATTAACACCAATCCATTCAGCAGCATGATTTGAACAGTACCTATCAAGAATAACAAGCAGGAAGTCCACAAGAATTTCTGGGTTAGCTTATTGGATCCATGGAAGGTGCTGTGTGTGCATAGGCAGATAATTATGAACACATATAGATGTGTATGTAGGATTCCTATACCCAGGGAACTGACTACCACTTACAGAAGACACAGTTAATGTAGGGCTGGATTGTCAAAAGTCTTTCATTTCTGAAAGAAAGAAAATCATTTAATTATCCCATCTGACTGCTTGCCTGTCCCAGGAGAGTCCTTTGGTCCCCAAGAAGGAGGAATTGAATAGTTCTTAGAAGACAGGTTTCCTGAGGCACTAGAGTTATAAATGTCCCAGATAATTCTGCAGTTAAATAGAGCTCCAATATCAGTAGAGCCAGACCTCATGCTTCTAATTCTTTGTAAGTGAGTCTGGGTAGAGGGTGCTGGGGGTGGGCTGTTTCAAGATTAGCCAGAAGACTGGACTCCTGGTACCCAATCTGTGCTCCTTTTCATTCCCGAGTCAGTATTGATGAAGTAGTATGAAAAAAAGAGAAGTAGAAACTGGATCCTATCTTAGGAAACATATACAAGAGCCTGTGTTCAGAGACATTCTCTTTTCTGTCCTCTTCTGTGTAGTTGATAATACCAGAAAAGCAGAGAAGCTGGAGTTTGTCTGCAGGAGATTAACAAGTGGTAGGAGAACTGGTGTCCAGTTAAGATAATTTGAATGTTTTCAACCATGAATATAGGAATTTGTGGGCTTTAGAAACAAGATTCTGCCTACAAATGCTTGAGTTATAGAGTAGGAGTTAAATATAATTTCTTTAACTTCTGAGTTTGGGAACAAAGACATGCTTGAGAGTCAGTAAGATTCAGAAAGTAACTCAACAGATTTCTAAAAAGACAAAACAAAACAAAACAAACAAACAAAAAAACCTATGCCCGGAAGAGCAACAAGCTATTTGTCACTGGATACGTTCAATAAGCTACTCCTGGGAGAGAGAGACGTCTTATAGCCGTGTCTGAGTTTCATGGTGTTAGGTGATCCCTACATCATTTCATTTTTTAAAGCAGGGCCTCTTCGGTACTTTTCTGTGGGCCTATGCTGCAGCCTGTGGAAAGGCTTAGGATGAAGATCTTTGCTTTATAGTCTTTGACTTTTAACTTCTTGGTCTTCCTTGTCCTGTCCCTGACTGTAACTCGAAACCCTTAGCTCCAGATCTTCAGCCCTAGTGCTGTCATTAACAAGTTATAATTGCAAAGCAAGGTTGAAAAAGGAGAGACAAAAGACAGAAAATATATAGCCAGATACTTTATTTCTAGGCCTGAGTAGATTATTCAATGGTTTTTTAATAAATTGTGATTGAAGAATATGCAAGATCATTCCAGAGAAAGGAGACAGAAAAAGGAAGAGTAAATGAGTGAGGAAAAGAGATAAAGTAATCCTCCTATATAATCCTCAGAAACTTAATTCTAGTGATGAAAATAATTATTCCCAAACTCTTTAGGAGAACACACACACTTTTTCTTCAAGTTTTCTCCATGGATACTCTTGCCTGAATCGCCAAATCTTCCATTTGACTCTACCCTCCAAAGATCATTTCAAGATTCTTTCCACTTCCAAGCACAGAACATTTAATTCTTTCTAGGAATACCTTATGATACCTGGAGAAGAAAAGCATCTTGGAGATGGTGAGATTTGGAAGTATGATTTTTTTAATATTACATTTTGAAGAGTCTAGGTTCATAGGATGTGATGAGCAAAGAATAATTGACAAAAATTGAATGAGGAAGGTAGTACTTAAAGAGTATATGTGGAATTAGACAGCCTGAAGTTGTACATACTATGGATATAAGCAAAGCTAGCAAGGTTGGGTCAATTGTGACATGTTATGGACTTAGCAGGTCCTATGAGTTTTTGTCCCAAATTTACAAATTAATGCACTCAGAGGAAAGAGAGAAGAAAAGCCAGTAATCAATAAACGTAGTGTTCAGGGCATGAAAGTTTTTTGGTCATCAACTCTAAGATGGGAGTTATATTCTATATTCTATGTGTTATTATATTTAGGACATCCTCCAATTCCAGTATGTCTCATTCTCAGTGGGCCTCTCCATCAAGGCACAATGCAGAAGTACTTGACAATAGAAACTGAAATTGGAAGGCAGAGGGTGTGGAGTTATAAAATAGAAAAGTAAATTACAAGCTATGGCTATGAAAATGATTTTGTAATCATTATAGAATTTGGAAGGGGTTGCCTCATGGGAGTCAAATCCAGGAAAACAACAAGAGGCACAAAACAAAAGTGGGCTAAAGAGTGAACTGTACCCTATGAGCAGTGGGAAGCAGGAGTCAGAGTTGCAAAAGGAAGGAAAAAGAAGAATCTTTCAGACAGCTGGAAGGATTGTGCCTGTAGGATTTTATGTGCATAGAGAGTGGGAGTGTAGAAGAAAAACCTAAAAACATTGTTTAAATGCCAAATAATGCCAAGTAATATATGCATTTGTAGATCACAAGGGGGACACAGAACACAAGTATATTCATACTTTCAGTGGCCTTGCACATGAAGAAATCACTTAGACTTTTATTTGTTCTACATTTAAACCCTGCCACTTAGAATATGGGGAAGACATTTTAATTTGCCCATGTGAAAGAAATGTTTACAGTTGTCAACTTATCTTACCTACTTCAGAGTATTGTGAGTCACAAATAACACAATATGTCTAAAATTCATTTTGAACTTGCCAAAGTCATTGTCAATATACTCTATTATTAGTAAGAGAAAAGGAATTGGGGGAGTATCCAGATCTCCTCTACATATCAGGTGGAAGAGTCTGCTTAGGGAATCAGAGCATCACAGAGGAGCCCTAGGAAGGAATGCTTATACCCCCACCACTGAGAGCAACCTCAGTTACCGACATGGTTTTTCTGATAAGGAGAGTGAAAGGAGTCAGTGGAGCAAGGACTGGAATTGCATTTGGGGAATAGAAAAGATAAATAAAAATACTAGTTGAGCTTCTTCTAAAAAATATCTTTCTATCAGTATGAAAATACCCTGCAGTTTAGAACTCATAGATTTATGATAACGTTTTTCTTTACCTCCACTCCAAAATGTTCTGCTCTGACAGATTTCTTAAATGATTAATTGTATTATGGGTGAAGTTTGATTTCCTTTTTATAGGATTAATGGGGCAAGTACATGTCATATAATTATTTCTTAGGTCTGGAAGAGTTCTAGAAATTAATCCAAGTTTACCTTCAGTATTAGGCAGGATTTGGATTAGAATAATATGATATGGGCGGATAAGAACCTGGACTTTGAGATGTCAATTTCCTTGTTTGTAGGTGGTGATAATAAAACATATTTCACAGGATAGTGAATGATTAAATGAGATAAAGCTCTACAACATTAAGCACAGTTCCCAGCAATAAGTAAGGATTCCAAAAATAACTATAAAATTTTGTTTTGTGAGTGAAACTGATTAAAAAGATACAGGGTAGTTCTTGATTTAAAAATTTCTAAACCCACAAAATAACACCTTAACAGAAAAACCTCTGTCCCAGTAGACAGATTTAGGTACAATAGATTGCATGATGTGAAGGATCCTGAAAAAACCTGAACAACCTAACTGACTGAACAACTGACCAACTGACTTTGTCAACATAAGTGCCAAGTGTCCTTTTTGCTCTCTTTCACAAATAAGGGGGAAAGGAAACCTAGAATCTGTCACTGTTAATGTAAATGGAGGCACCACATTATTCTATTTAAATACCTTTTCTCCTTATCCCCCATGCCACAGCTAATCTCTCCTCCCCTGCATTTTCATAATAATTTGTGCATAATCTTATGCTAATATAATTTGTTCTTTTCATCTGCCAGAATAGTTATAGTTTTATTTTCTTGAGAGCAAAGACAGTACCCTACTTAATTTTGTGATTCTAGTATATAAGAGTATGCCAGGGAAACGGGTTAAATGGTAAGAGAATAATGACAATGTTGAACTACTGTCTGGTGGGAGGGCAATGTGTACCTGCATTATTATATTCAAGAGGGAAAAAGGTAATGGAAAGAAGGTAAAAGAACTTTAAAAATAGACTTCATCACTCCCACACTCTTACAATCAAAAAACCAACTTTTCATCTTGTTCAGTGGCAAGCATTCATTGCTTCCTCATAGCTATGTGGAATTTCCCACTCTCCTTTTTAAACTGCTTCTTCCCAAAATTAGAAATTCTAAAACTTTGAAGTTCTAAGAAATAGAGAAATAAAGCAATTACTTAGGAGAGTTTATGTTTGTCTAATAAAGATGAATTTTTAGACAAAATGGAGCTAATTAACTTTACTTTCAGCACATAATAAATAAAAATCTCTTATTAAGCAAAATAAATACATCTGAAAGGTTAGAACAAAAATGACATGGTGACTGGGAACATTTATCTGGGTCTTTTTTTGTGTCAGGTACCACTAGTTAGTTGGGCATATTGAAATAGGTAAATTGTAGATGTGGTAGTCTATGTGTACATTAAAAAGGAAATAAAGAAAAAGAAACTTAGGAGAACATATTGAGAGTCTCATCTGTCAAAAAGGTAGTTTCCCAAGTAGCTTTATCCTTTTTAGTTTCCGTAAAAACATAGTAATTCTATTGAAAATAAACATTGGACATATCAAACATGTATGGATAAACCGTATTTCCTCAGTTCTCTGCACTATTTGAAGTGATAGGAATACCCCGGTAACATGGCACTGAGGGTAAACAGATGCATTCACTTGACTCAATCTAGATAACCTGCTAGAAACCACAAGTTGTACCTAGGTAAAACAAATTGTGCTATCTTCATGTATCTAATGTATCCATATGTTTCTAGAGTCAGCAGCTAATTCTTAATTCTAATTTTACAGATCACTAAGAGAAAGTTGTAAAAATATGTGGCAAAACATGACAGAACACCAAAATGATACCCTCTCTATTGAAGTTTCAGACTTCCTCTTGAATTGTTTTGTCAGATCCACCAGCTGGCAGCACTGGCTGTCCCTGCCCCTCAGCCTCCTCTTCCTCTTGGCCATGGGGGCCAACGCTACCCTCCTCATTACCATCTGGCTGGAGGCCTCTCTGCATGAGCCCATGTATTATCTGCTCAGCCTTCTCTCCCTGCTAGATATTGTGCTCTGCCTCACTGTCATTCCCAAGGTTCTGGCCATCTTCTGGTTTGACCTCAGGATCATCAGCTTCACTGCCTGCTTTCTCCAGATGTACATCATGAATTGCTTTCTAGCCATGGAATCCTGCACATTTATGGTCATGGCCTATGATCGTTATATAGCTATCTGCCACCCACTGAGGTATCCATCAATCATCACTGACAAATTTATAGTCAAGGCTGCCATTTTTATTTTGGCAAGGAATGTCCTTATAACTATGCCCATCCCCATTCTCTCAGCACGACTTTATTATTGTGGGAGAAATGTCATTGAGAACTGCATCTGTGCCAACATGTCTGTCTCCAGGCTCTCCTGTGACAATGTCACTGTCAATCGCCTCTACCAATTTGCTGGAGGCTGGACTCTACTAGGATCTGATCTCATCCTCATCTTCCTCTCCTACAGTCTCATACTGCGAGCTGTGATGAGACTCAAGGCAGAGAGTGCTGTGACCAAGGCCCTAAGCACATGTGGCTCCCATTTCATCCTTATTCTCTTCTTCAGCACCATCCTTCTGGTTTTTGTCCTCACACATGTGACTAAGAAGAAGGTATCTCCTGATGTTCCAGTCTTGCTAAATGTTCTCCACCATGTCATTCCTGCAGCCCTTAATCCCATTGTTTATGGAGTGAGAACCCAAGAGATTAAGCAGGGAATCCAAAGATTATTGAAGAAACGGCTGTAATAGGGGCAACTGAATGTCTGAATTTTTAAAATAGGGTGGTATCTTAATCAGTTAATGGGTAAATGAACTGAAACTCATACCTATGAGTTATAACCTCAAACTGAGTAAACTAGATATTGTGTATTCTTTTCTAAAACTCAGTTTTATTTTGCTTTTCTTTCACTCTTTCCTCAGACATATCCCTGACCCTTTCTTTTTTCTTGTTATCCTTATAATCTTATCTTGTCCAGAGCAGTGACATTCCTTAAATCAAGTTCTAAAAAGAGAAATATATGTTCCTGAATATGCAATGTTTTATATGTCAATAATTTTACATTCTTTAAAAAAAACTGCAGGTACTTATGCAGTGTATGAAGTGTTTTATTCTTATTTTTATTAATTGAACAGTGCCTAATCACACACAATGCCTTATGAATTCTGTTAGCTATTAAGAAGCTAGAATAGAATAGAATAGAATAGAACACAACACAACACAGCAGCGTTGTTGATTTGAGCTCAGAGTTCATTAGGAAGAATACAAACATGTGGGTAGTCTGGAGGGCAGCGAGAAATGATTAAAGATGCATATATGGATGGTAAGACACTTGGCAATGTAAGAAAACATTGGATAAAGAGAAGACCTTCATCTGAGACTCAGTTCCACCACTACACAATATGTCCATGTAATGAATATGTATGTGTACACAGTGAATCTAAAATTTAAAAATTAAAAATAGAAGAGAAGGCCTTGCACAATCACACACACATTTTAAAAAGTTGGATTCCTGCCTGGGAAGAAATCAGATAATCTTACTGTTTCACATTACTCATCAAATACCTGAGAACAGTGAACAATTAGTTTTAGGATATTCTTTCTAAATGCAAGATTGTGTGCTTCAATAACAAGGTATAAGTGTATGTTACTTTGTTTTGACTATGAACAAAAAAATCTTTCAAGAGTCTAATAACAAGGTGTTCCTCAAAGTCTGGATCTTTAAATCTTAACTGAAAGCACCTGGAATTAAACCCTGGCCTACTCAAGCTTATATTCATCAAAGCAAAGCTCTATCCACATATTTTTTCTTCTTCATCTTGCATTGAAAAAACTATAAATTAGTTTTTAATGTATTTGCTCCTGGGTATTCTGTAATCTACTCTTGAAAACTAAACATACACTCACACCGAAAATGCAAATTTGAAAGAATATGATCAACATTTTAATTAGGAATTTCTTAAAAGTAAAAAAATATATTTTAAGATTTAACTAAGTACATCTTTTTCTTTATTACTCAAAATAGAACTCCCTAAAATCTCATTCTCTCAAACTTTTCAACAAGAGAAAAGTGGCTTGACTGAAAATGTGCATAACAATACTAATGGGAGAGTTTTCCAAGATTACAATGTTTGTATGACAAATCAAGATGTCTACAATTAGATGTTAGAAAATAATATTGGATGCAAGAAAAGGACTACACTGGAAAATCCAGAGTACATATTTCCTGAGACTGATAAAGTTTTTGCATAAATCTTGTCTTCCAAAATAGATCTTTATATTTTAGAAATATATAGTAGAAAACTTTGCTTTCTTTCATTTATTCATAACCTTTGGATATTTATGGCATATATGTATTTGAGAAATGAGGTGAACAAATTAACAATGGTTTTATTCCACTAAAACAATTAATACTAATAAGAATTTCCTCTGGAAAAGTACTGTTCAATATGAGTCACATATTAAACATTTTAGTAGACACATTTAAAAAGTAGAAACACGTGAGATTAATTTTAATAATATAATTTACTTAATCCAATACATTCAAAATATTATCATTTTTTACATATAATAAACATAAGGGAATCATTAATGGGATATTGTTCTGGATATTGTTCATTCTTTTTGTACTAAATCTCTGAAATACAGTTTGTTTCACACTTAAAGCATGTCTCAATTCAAACTACCCACATTATAAAAGCTCACTAGTGACTTGTAAGTAGTACCTACTGTATTAATCAGTGCTGCTCTAGACATTTTTCTTTAAAAGGCAGATGTGGTAGGACATAAAGTTAATAGAAAAAAATGTATCCTTTTTGGAATGCAAGTTATATTCATAATATAATATATTTATACTCATATTCCTTTATCTTGGCTGCAATTTTTCCCTTTTTTATGTTTTGTCAAGAAAATCAGGGTTTTAAAGAAGAAAAGAATGAGGGCCTTTTGTCTTGCAATACTGGATGAAGGAGTGAGTGCCAAATCTTAGAGACCAGTGCAAGAAAATTTTGTTAAAAGTGATGTTTCATTTATTGACTTTTTACAACATATAGTCCTGAAATCCTTAAGTCATAGAGTGGGAGAAGAACTATATATAATCCTTAGAGTTTAAGGAGAAAAGGAAATAAAGTTATTACTTATGACAAGAAATGAATATCAACATTAGAGTCATAAATAGATATTAACGGTCATTTCAAAGGTTTATCAGAAAGTAGATGATAAGAAACATAATTGGCAATTCCTAAAATGTTTTTTACACTATTTACACACACACATATGAATGTTTGAAACTAATCATTTTGTGCTATACTATCTTATAAAATACGTTTTGCATAAAAATCTAATAAATTGTTATAATTTATTACACAATGAAATGAATAAGTGAGAAACCTGCCTTTTTAAACCAAATAGTCATTGTCCATACAATGTTCAAATTCAGATTATGTTAGTGATTTCTTGCATTTTACCCCATATTACTCATATTGGGTCCTTTTTTCTGTATCCAGAATGAGCAAGGCAAATACTTGAGGGGGCAGACCCAGCTGATGCTGGACATTGAGTGAGAAGAACAATGCACACAGAGAAGGGCAGTGGCCCTTACAACCAACATTTAATCCTATAGTCATTTATTACCCATGCATTTACACCCAATACAGGCATTTTTTTAAAAAGTTTAAAGATGTGGAGTACAATTCAGGGTTAGTACATAAGTGGTCATCATACAGGTGAAGTTTGGGCCTCCACTTTGCTTGGTTATGGATCAGGAACCCTTATTGATATAATGTGCCCTCCTCCCTCCCTACCCTGGCAGTGATACACTTCTGCTAATTCCTTTCATGTAGTTTTATGATAAATGTTCAGGATCCACTTATGAATGAGAGCATGTGGTACTCAGTTCTTTGTTTCTGTGATAGATCACTGAGTGACTCTATCACTGATGGACTCTAAATTCATCCAAGTTACTGCAAAGTCCATAATTTTGTCCTTCTTACAGCTGCACATAATATAAGTGGTGGCTTTGTAGTAATCAGTAAGATGGGCAAAGTCCACATTAATGTTCTGGTGGGGAATAAGAAATGAACAAGTAGTCCAAAAATTAAGGTAATTTCAGAAATGATAAGTGCTATGAAGGAAACAGTACAAGAAAGTGAGTTAAAGAATGACTTCAAGCCGGGCTCGGTGGCTCAGCCTGTAATCTCGCGCCTTGGGAGGCTGAGGTGAGTGGATTGCCTGAGCCCTCGGGTTCGAGACCCGCCTGGGCAGGCGAAACCTCATCTCTACAATAAATCAAAAAAATTAGCCGGGCGTGGTAACGCGCACCTGTAATTCCAGCTACTTGGAAGGCTGAGGCGGAAGGATCGCTGGAGCCCAGCAGGTCAAGGCTGCGGTGGCCGGGAGCGGCCACTGCACTCCAGTCTGGGCGATCGAGTGGGACTCCAACTCAAAAAAAAAAAAAAAAAAAGAATGACTTCAGAGGGGTTAAGAAAAGTAATTTAGATGATGTGATTAGATTTAATTCATTAGAAATTAGATTATGAAAGAAGCAAGTAAGTCATTATAGTATTTGAGGACATTGATATATGTATCAAGTGGAACATATAATGTATAATAAACCAACTACAAACATAATGCATAAAATAATACATAATTACATAAAACATACTACTGCAAATCTTCTGATACTGTAATAAGAAAAAGCAGTGGGAAATGTCAAGAAATAGAAAGTGCATAACCACAGAGAATCTAAAGTAAATGTAACAGAGCTCTAAAGCCATGTGACAGAAAGTTGGGACCCAAATACAGGAGAATAGTTGAAAATGTAGGCAGAATATTGTGATAGGAATTCATGTTTGAGCCAAAGCAGGAACAGAATCCTATACATGGAAAATATACAGAAGAGATTGCAGCTGAAAAACAGGAAACCCTTATCAGAAAGAAGAACAATCCAGAGAAAATATATCACAAATTATTTGAGTAGAAATGATGACTCAATAATAAGACCTCCACTTTCCAAAATATCTACCAAATAATTAACTTATTACTATAGTGTTTCCAGGTGAAATGCCATGTGCGTGAAAGCTGAAGCCATTGCTAGATCATCAGTATATCTGACTGCACACAGTAGAGCCCAGGAAAAGAGTAGGGCCCCAGATCTAAGACCAGGGACACATTGTTTTATATCAGTGATAAATTTAAAAATTCTTTGTCATTGATAAAGTACTTATTTATATATTTCCTTTTGCATAATTTAACATCTTCAAGATATGCTGTGTCAAGTTATTTCAACCCCTACCTTCACATGGGAGTACACTGGCTACCAATTTCAGGCAGCAGGGGGTAAAGATTCTAACATCTTAAGTTCCAATAAGGTAGAGGGCGCCTGCAGTAACAGACCTGCAGTTATAGAACCCATCACAAGAGGGAACTCCCATTCTCAAAGAGACGTACTAAAGCTGAGAGCTTTTTATCAACCTTTTTTTTTCTTTTTTTCTTTTCTTTTCTTTTTTTTTTTTTTTTTTTTTTTAGTGAATGGTATTGGTTTGGTTGTTTGTTTGATTATATCAACTGGTTGGTTTGTTTGTTAGTTTTTTATTTCCCTCTTCTATTTCTCTGTTTTTATTCATTCTATCTAACAATTCTCTGATCTCCATCTGGGTGCTGTCA
The DNA here is from genome assembly GCA_963574415.1 of Tarsius wallacei. Lineage (NCBI taxonomy): Eukaryota > Metazoa > Chordata > Mammalia > Primates > Tarsiidae > Tarsius > Tarsius wallacei. Next base: position 39,960 of record CAUYQG010130536.1, read on the forward strand.
TTCCCTAGTAGCCATTGTATGCCCCAATAGCTGTCTTTC
>CAUYQG010130539.1:0-15869 GCA_963574415.1 Tarsius wallacei
CCTTTAATTTCGGATACTCAGAAGGCTTAGGCGTAAGTATCGCCGGAGGCTGCGGTGGCCAGTAGTGGCAATTGCACTCCAGTCTGGGCGACAGTGTGATAATCCAACGAAAAAAAAAAAAAAAAAAAAAGAGTTAAAAAAAAAGTTGATATCAGCTAATTACAAACTTTTAAAAATGGCGTTAAGTGTTCTTGTCAAGGTCTACACAATGAGCTAATAAGTACAAATAAGAAATGCTTAACTCCAGCCAATTCCACCTGGGCCCTTGGCTTACCTCTGTAATCTCAGAATTTGGGGATGCTGAGGTGGGAGGATTGCTTGAGCCCAGAAATTCGAGATTTGCCTAGGCAATAGGGTGAGACCACTTCTCTACAAAAAAAATTAGCCGGGCACAGTGGCATACACCAAGTAGTCCCAGCTTCTTGGTAGGCTGAGGCAGAGGGACCACCTGAACCCCGCAGATCAAGGCTGCTGTGAGCCATGATCATGTCACTGAACACTGCACTCCAGCCTGGGTAACGGAGTGATAACCCGACTCAAAAAAAAAGAAAAGAAGAAATGGTTAACTCCAGTAGCTGGTACTGAAGATCTTCATAGAGGTAATGTTATTGGAGTTTGTTCTTAAAATATAAGGGGATTTCATGCTCACTTCGGCAGCATACATACCAAAATAAGAGGATTTTGACAGGCAGAGATGAGGGACCCTTTTGTATGGAAGCTCATGCATGGGCGGTATGTTAGAAGAATGAAGAGTTGCTTGATTAGCTAGGGTTGGGGCTCTATGGGAACCTAAGGGTGGTAGGAACTAAGCCAACAAGGATTGGCCCAGATCAGAGAGGGTCTTGAATGCCACGGTAAAGAATCTGGAGCAAGTGGAGGAGCACAGAGCATTTTTGAGTGGGCACGACAGGATAAGAGATGTGCATAAGGAAGAAAGCACTCCTTTCCTGATGCCGTGATGTACTTGGTGAATGCCCTCGGGTTCACGGCCTTTCCACCACTTTTGTTTACAAAAAGCCCAGAATGTAGAGTCAATGTTTCTTCCAAATCTTTCCCTGCCGTCAGCTGCCATTTCTAAGTAATTGTAAACTAGAAATTGCCAAGGGAAACAGAAAATGTTACACTTGATATTAATCTTGTTGTTAAATCTTTCAAAACCCTTGAACTGCAACGGCAGTCCCAGTCTGCCATTAGGGACTAAAAATCATGGGGCCTTGTCCTCGTATTAATCTATTACTTATTAAACTTTTCAGAAGACCTTCCTATAATATTCTCTGTCTGAATCATTCCAATCTAAGATACCTGAAAGGACAGACAGAGAGCGGGAAGCCATTTTTCATCTTGTTCTTAAACTCTAATACAATAACGAGAAAGTAGAAACTATGTTTTGGAAAAACGCATACTTTAGGTAAAATTAACTTTGCCAACTTTGTCCTTTCAGAAACACAGACTTCCTGATGCCAGAGGTATCTCATAGTGGCAATCAAGCTTGCCCAGAGTAAAGGGAATTTACAAGGCCTAAGACATCATGCACTGGGCAAGGATTGTAGAAGTCACGAAACTTGTAATTACAAAAGTTATGACCGCTCAGAGAGGGAGCAGGTTGGGATTCGATCTTCCAGTAGATTGGGTCCTATCTACAGGGAAGTCAAGGATTCCCTGAAGCTACCCACTAGGAATGCATGGGAGACAGGGGGAGGTGCACCCTCCATTAGCTCTAAGAAATGTTGTTTGGGAAGGTGCAGGAGCACTGGAATCCTTGTCACATCCTTCTCTGGGGGCTGTGATAACATAGACAGACATTAATGGGTCTCCGTGTCACAGGGTCTCCAAGACATACACAGGTGGCGAACAAGGAAGTCACGGCAGTCACGTCTACCTGATTGCAACATCTCCAGGGGAAAGGATTTAAGCCGGGGCTCGGGGGGCTACGAGGCCACACTCATCTAGAGTGTAGGCCCACCAGGGCCATACTCATCTAGAGTGTAGACCTACCGGGGCCACACTCACCTACAGTGTAGGCCCGCTTCCTGTCTGTGGGGAGTGAACTTTTCTTCAATGAATCTTTTCTTCTTTCACCTCTTTGTGTGTTGCAATTCTTTGCATTACTCGGATCTCTGGGTGTCAGAGCACACCTGCGACTCCCACGGTGCTGCGCCCCCCTCCACCCATCCACCCTCACCCTATCTGTACCCTAACAATAACTAACCTATCAATTGAACCGTCAGTGAGACCCTCAAAAAAGCCAAAAACCCATTGGGCTGTGAGCTCCTTGAAGGCCAAGGCAAGGCCTTCATCCCACCAGTGCCCTGTTCATTCTGTGAGCACTTAGAAGCTGCTCAGTGAAAAGCTGTTGCGTCATGAATGTAATACAGCTTGCACCCTTCTTTTTTTTTTTTGAGTTGGAGTCTCACTGTCGCCCAGACTGGACTGCAGTGGCTGCTCCCGGCCACCGCAGCCTCGACCTGCTGGGCTCCGGCGATCCTTCCGCCTCAGTCTTCCGAGTAGCTGGAATTACAGGCGCGCGCTACCACGCCCGGCTAATTTTTGATTTATTGTAGAGATGAGGTCTCGCCAAGTTGGCCAAGTGGGTCTCGAACCCGCGGGCTCAGGCAATCCACTCACCTCAGCCTCCCAAGGCGCGGGATGACAGGCTGAGCCACCGAGCCCGGCAGCTTGCACCCTTCTAATGCTGATGTTGGAACTGGAAGAGAAGGACATATATACCTAGAGTCATATGCCTACGTAGGTGTGTGTGTTCCATGTATATTTTCCCACATATTTTTGCACACGTATGTTTTTCGTGCATACGTGTCTTCATGTTTGTGGTATCCATGTGCTTTCCATATACACAGGGCTGTTTTCTGGTCTTCCATAGCAGTGGCGGGAGTGTCGTGAGCCTCACGCCGTGATCAGAGAGATTCCTTCACACAGGAAGTCACAGAAAACCTGCCAGGGAATTTTGCAGCCACCCTTCAGCCCGCTGGTTCTCAGTGACGTTTCCATCACAATACTTGAGGGCCACGGCACACCCCATCAGGAACAGCGACTCAGTGTGGCGGCGACAGACGGCAGACACTCCTCCAACCCGACCACCTTGGAAAGCATCCCAAAATGGGGAGCAGGAGAGGCGGAGGGGCGGGAAAGGGAACACGAGCAGTTTGAAAAAAAGGCCCCACGTCTTTCTGCTACACCCCGCTGGGAGACAGGTTGCAACAGGAGGCGTCAGTCCCCAACTTGAGCACCACAGCATCACTGGCACGTAGGGCCTTCGGAGTTAGATGGGCCTGACTCTAGTCCTAGCAACATAATGATCAGCTGAACAAGCCCAGCCATCGCCTGTAGCTTCTCTAAGTTTCACTTTTCTCATCTGTGAGAGAGAGAAAGTAATATTAACTCTCTCGGATAGTTGTTTGGAGGATGAAATGAGATTAAGCTAGATAAGCTGTTGGGTCGCATTTCTAACATATAAGGATAATGAATAGATGTTAGAGATCATCATTATAAACAACCAGCCAAGCAGAGCTGAACGGAACCGTCAACGCCCTCGTAATTAAATGTTTGCCATGGAGGACATGGATGCTAATAAAAGCTTTCAAGAAATCAGGTGAGCGCCTTGTGACAGATCCAGCTCTCGTTAGGATGGCCACAGGGGGGTCTGGCTTGATCAACAAGGTCTGTGTGCATGTCAGGTGCAGGTGAGAGAGGTGGATCCAGGTGGGTCACTGAGACTCAAGCCCACCATTTAAGCAGACCATGCCTAAGTGCTTGGTTGGTGTTTGGAAACACAGCGAATGTTCTCTTTTCTCTCTGGGGTCTTACTGGCTCAGAAAAGCAGGCTCAGCCCCAGCAGGCAAGCTAACAAAGGGACCAATATTTCCTTAGGTTTCAAGATCTTGTTAAGGTGCCGCTGCACCAAAAGAACAAACACACCAGCCTTTCTTGCTTCCCTGAGAGATGCAGGTGGATGAAGGTAAGAACTCTCTGGCAACAGCACATCCCCTGGTGGCCAGGTGATGTCACTGCACAGAGTTTTTCGCCATTAAAAGAACAAAGTCGGAATGAGTCGCCACACAGCTGTGTGTCCATTTCTCCTCCCCTTCATGGACTGTGTTCTCGGCTGCTAACAGTACATTCCGGGAGCCTGGGAGGCACTATCGGATAAAGAGAAGTAAAAATTTCTTTTGTTCTCAGAATTTCTGGTTGCTTCCGATGAACTCCAAAGAACAGCACGTTGCCCGGATCAGCTGGGTTCCGAAACTCCTGGCATTGAGGGCTGGTGTCAATACGCCTGGGTGGCAGTCACATGCCTACAGCTAAATGTCTGGTGTCCTGCGTGCTGGCCAGGTTCATCAGCAAAACAAAAATTTCCACTTGGACTCAAAGCCAACCTCCACCCCTCCTACGGTTCTCCTACAACAAAAGCCCTGAGGGAACAATGAAGAGAGAACACAGTTTTCTTCTCCAACAGCAGGTTTAAGAAGCTCTCGGAAAAGCTGGGGGCTGTGGAGCGGATAGGTCAGGGTCCTTCGTTTATGATTTTATTCAAATCTTATCTGACTCTGCTTAGATCCTGCCTTAGAATAGCAAGGCCCATATGCTATTACACAGTGTGAATACCGTTTCTTTTTATTTTTCCTGAACTGACCTCATTTAAAAAAAGGAGTATTTCATGTATTATGACAAGGTATTTTGGTGTCAAATGAACAGAAGGAAAAGGCAGGGGGAAAAAAAAGCCAAGTTCCTTTTCCAGCTTCAATCAAAATATGGACTTAATTCAGTTTCTTTGATTTTGAAAGGAACTGGTATCTGAAGAGATATCTAAAGGCCCTTGCAGATTATGAGATACCATACAGTTGTTCACTTTTTCTTCTTTCCTTCCTTCCTTCCTTCCTTTCTTTCTTCTTTCTTTCAGTGGGAGTGTCACTTTGTAGCCCAGGTCAGAGAGCAGTTGCACACTCACAGCCACCACAGCCTTGACCTGCTGAGCTCAGGCGATCCTTCCGCCTCAGCCTTCCAAGTAGCTGGAACCACAGGCACACCCCACCACACCCAGCTAATTTTTTTATTTATTGTAGAGATGAGGACTCACCAAGTCGCCCATGGTGGTCTCAAAACCCTCAGCTCAGGCAATCCTCTCGCCTCCACCCCAAAGTGCTGGGATTTCAGGCGTGAACCACCACAGCCGGCCACTTCTTCCTTTGCTCACAATTCTCTCTCTCCCCAGATGACAGGGGAAGAAACATGTTCAGAGTATGTTTGGTCTTACATAGAGGGTGTCAGCACCCTGAATAGCCAGGGTAAGTTCCTGGCTATTCTTGTTCATGGACACCTATAATGCTACACAAGTAATATTTCATGATGGCTAAGTTCCCCTCCACCGTGTCAGTTAGAGGAAACAATACTCTTCACGCAATTTTAAACACATCATTATTCCTTCACCAGTTCCTTTCACAATTAAAGAGAATGAATTCAGTCCATGTTTGACGGAAGCTGGAAAAAGAAACTGGCCTCTTTCTTCTTCATGTACAAAAGGAAAAGCTGCCCTCCATGCCCCTGGGAATACATCAAGCAAGGGAGAAACAGGTGAGATTTACAAGCCGATGCCAAAGGGCAGTTTGTTCTTCTGCAGAGTCATCCGCTATGAAATAAGGCTAAGGCGATTACTGAGAATAGAGAGAACAAAATAACAGCAAAACTCCACAACCACAAAACAAAACCCAAGGTCAGCAAGGCATGCTTCAGTTTAAGAGAAAAATGCTGACTGCAGCTGTGAAGTAAATTTAAAATCATATTCGGATTCCATAGAACATATATGACACAGTACAAATCACTGTCATCGATATGTAGACAGGAGACAACAGGAAGGGATGGTTCCCTTGTTTCCTCGGTACAGCAAAACAGAATGATATATTGAGTACCTAATACAAACTCTAAAGCATGTTGATGTCACATTGAGGTCTCTCAGTCTCATTGGTTTCCCGTCATCAGTTGTTGCAGTGACTCCCACGTGCCACCTACTTCAGTGCTGTTTTCAGAAAGAAGAACCCAGAGCCTGTACAGAAAACAGAGCACCAGGGACAACGGCTGGCTTTCTGGGAGGCTGCTTACAAAATTTTACAGTCCTGCAAATCGAGAAACGCACATGAACTCCTGCCAGCCACAGAACGGCAGCTGGTGGACATCATTCAAATGATGAGCAATATAGTTCACAGAAACTACTTCCAGTCTGGCACTTCCAATTACTTTAAGGCTGATTGTCTTCAGCCATAGGAAGAGGTGCAGAAAGCTCTCTCCGTCTTCCTTCTGTCCTAATCCCCAGTACTCCAATGTTGGTAGAGAACTCCAGTAAAGAAAGAAAAATGGTGGTGTGAATTTTAGGAGTACCTGTAACTTGACTTTCTACATCCTTTTTTTGGGTGCATTTTGTCAAACGTAACTTATTGTTGCTATGACTTTTACTTTACCTCTTCCTCTACGTGGTGCACATTAAGTAAGTCTGAAACCCACAATGGCTCAATTTACTTCAAATACTCACGAAGCCAGGAAATAAAATCAAGTTCCTTCAACATCAGATCTGGAACGACTTCAGAGTGAAAAAGGAAATAACGATGAGACTGGAGAAGGAGGTTCATGGAAAAGTACCAAGCAAAGAGGCTGCCCACTCTCACCTCTGCTGTCTCCTGCCAGGACGAACTGTCTCCTGACAGCATCCACAAAATCAAAGCCATCGGTGTCAATCATTAGGAAGAATAAGTTACATTAAAAACTAAAGTAAAAGAATATAACGGCCTTTCTTTCCTAGTGAATACCTAAAAATGTTTCTTATCCACATAAGGTGTACTGTAAAAAATGGTTGGGGCTGAGTCCAATTTCTGCCTGCTCTTTGAAATTCTTTGCTCCCAAATCCAGTCTGATATAACATACATCATTTTCCTTTGAGGCCCAACTGTGAGTCAGGTTTTCAAACGCTTCCACTTTAAACGCCTGCATGCAAGTCACCTGTGTCCTGACGACCCACACAAATCCTGTATTTGGAACAGAGTGTACAGCTGATCTTTACTGATCCTGAGAAGAATTAATGTAGCAGTATTCCCAGCTGGGACAATTATTATAAAAGAACATACTTGACTGTTGTTTAGTTTGGTATGGAAACTCTTTTTTTTTTTTTTTGATTTAGCATATTATTTTAAAGTCTAAGTAGGGAAGGCTATCCAAGAAAGCTTAGGACAGACGTGAAATCAACTGAGACACCTTCTATTTATACCAAGATGACCAGCCTTCTCATGACAGTCCCAACTGCTGAAGAAAAATCCTTACCTAAGGCATCCACCACAGCAGTTGCAACCTACTTGCCTCCAGTTTGAACTCATTCTCCAAAAGTATTGCAATTCTTTTGCCTAAGATAGACTTAAAACTACCTTAAGAAGCCTGCTATCAGAATGTCTTCCACATAAGGTGATCTTATGGGTGTGTATGAAATGAAGCCCACCATGCCCGTGTTTGTATTTGATCTCACTGAATAACTGTCTCACCAGCCCAGTGGAAATCTTCTGACCGTGGAATCCAATGCATGCAGTTTTGAGGGAAGTCTTTTGATGCAGCATATTTTCAAACCGCAGGTCACTACCCCCATTTAATGGGTCACTAAGTTAACTCAGTGGGCTGTGACCAGCATTTTTAAAAATAAAATAAAGTAAAATAGAACAGAAGAGAATTTTTTAGGAATGCCACAGTAAGGGCAAGTAACGTTTCATGAAACTCTGTTTCCGTTACGGTCATTATTTATATATACCAGGGGTGTACACACATTTTAAGAGATGTTATCTATGTATTACTCGTAGTTTGCTATAATCAGAAGTGTCCGGACGCTGATGGCAACCACTTTGCAAGTGCAGAAGTCAAATGTGACTTGTGTTCGTCTTTTGTTATGGGTATAGATTGAGCATTACAATTTTAATGCCGTTTTTTTCCTTTCTTAAAATGTATACACATTTCTTTGGCAGCCTCAGTATATATACACATGCATACACACACCAACACAACACAATATGATACAAAATGTATTTGTCTGAGACGTTTAAAAGGCACTTCTCAGAAGGATACAGCATTTTAATATCATAATAAGAAGTTCACGTAATAGCTAAATGTTCACACACTATCAATGTGCCCTCCCTCTTTTCAAACAGGTAAGGGCGAGTAAACAAGATGAGTGAGAGCACTGTTCGTACGCTCAGAACGCAGCTGTGGGAGGAAGAATCCACGCAGACTGAGTGAAGAAGACAGATCCACTGAAGGATGAAAATGCACCTTTTCACTTGGACAACAAGCTGATGATGTGGATATCTTCACAGGAGAGAGAAGCACTGTAAAGTTTCCATTTGAGTCATTGGTTTTTTTCCAGATGTGGCGACGTGTTCTGAGACCCAACAAACTGTGGAGGCTCTGACGGAATGTGCCATGTGTCTGGACCACTGTGAGATGTTCTTACTCAGTACGGGAAGCCATCAAACCAGGACATCTTCTCTACAGGAACTTCTAAACAAGATCTCTATTTGTTATTCTTAGATGTAAAGGCTCTCCCAATCCTGTCTCCATCCCCAGCATGCACTCTTTGTTCTTCAACATCATTTAAACCTCAGTGTAACTTCTGGTATTTGAGAGGGTAGTTTTGTGCCTTACTTTCTCTCTGAGGTGGTATTGAAAATAATCTGTCAGTATCTGGATTTAAGACAACACAAGATTTCATTTAGTCTTTGACAATGTGTGTGTGTGTACCTATGCAGTGTACATATTTAATCTGTACACATGCAGACTTGTGCCACTGTTTCATAAGGATGGCTTCCTATTATATGTACTCCTCTCCTCCTCTCCTTTTTTTTTTTTTTTTTAGTCGGAGTCTCACTCTGTCGCCCAGGCTGGAGTGCAGTGGCACACTTATGGCCACCTCAGCCTTGACCTGCTGGGCTCAGGCAAACCATCCATCTCAGTCTTCCAAGTAGCTGGAACTATAGGCATGTGCCACCATGTCTAATTTTTTGATTTATTTGTAGAGATGAGGCCCCACCAAGTTGCTCAGGCTGGTCTCGAACCCTTGGGCTCAGGCAATCCTCTCACCTCGGTCTCCCAAAGTGCTGGGATTACAGGTGCGAGTCACAGTGCCCGGCCTATCTTACTATTCTTAACAATTCATACTAAACATATGTGCCCAATGCTGCAGCTATAACTCATTCTTTTAAATGACTGCTGAATATTTCACAGTAAGCAAATACTGCATGTATTCAAACATTGCCCTTTTGATAGATATTTATCTCATTTCACTTTTCTTTTTCTAGAGAGGGGGTTGCCTTCCATAATCAGTGCTGCAATGAATAACCTTTGTGCATTTACCTAAGTTCTATAAAGTCCCCAGGGAAGAATTTAAATTTTAACAGATGTTGCCTGATCATTTTCCAAAAAGACTGCAGTAATTCCCATTTCTACCAGCAACACATAGAAACAGTCTCTCCAATTTTATCAGCAATTGGAGATATCATACTTTTAAGTTTCTGCCTGTCCAAAGTATGTAACACAATATCATATTGCTGCTTAAATTTGCATTTCCCTAGCATAGTTAATTTAAGAATCTGTTCATATGCTGAGTCAATTGAATTTGCTCTTCTCTAAACTGCCCATGCAAGGTATTTGCCTATTTTTCTATCAGTATATCACATTATTAGATTTTTCATATTGTATTGCTATTAATCCCTTAACTACTATATATGATGAAATTCTTTTTCCCATCTATTGTTTGCCTATTGCATTTGATGATATATTTTGCCATGCATATATTTAAAGATTTTATATAGGGCAAAATGCCGATTTTTTTCTTTTGTACCTTTGTTCTTTCGTATCTTCTTTTTATACCTTTGTTTCCCATTGGTTAAAATAGCCCAATTACGACTTTGTACATGGTCATCTCATTTTTCTTTGACTATCTGCATTTTTTTTAAGTTAGGATTTTAATCTATATAAAATTAGCTTTGTACGGCATACAATAAAAGCCAAACTTTATTTTTTTTCAAATAGACAGTTATTGTTCAATAAAGTCTATTTTCCACTCAGTCATAAATTCTAAGACCCATTCTGGACCCTACTCTTTGGTATTTATCTATGGTGTCAATGAGATGCTGTTTTGATGAAGGTGACTTTATGATGTACACACACACACACACACACTTTTTTTTTTTTTAATAGACATGGTCTCACTCTATCATCCAGGCTGGAACTCCTGGGTTCCACTTCAGCCTTCTGAGAAGCTAGGACTATAGGCATCTGCAACTACATCTGGCTAATTTTAAATTTTTGTAGAGAGGGGGAATCTCACTATGTCGCCCAGGGTGGTCTCAAACTTCTGGCCTCTAGTGATCCTCCCAGTTCGGCATCCCAGAGCACTGGGATTATAGATATGAGCGACCACAGCCAGCCTAACTTTATGGTCTATATTAACAGCCCACCAGTCAATCCTCTTTGGTTGTAGTTAATATCATGCTTTATCTTATTCTCACAATTTATTTTTCAATATACACAGCAAGAGCACTTGAGCCAATTCCAAAATATCTTCATGGGACTTTAAATGGAATTACATTCAATATAGCTGTTAATTCATCCACTCAGGTTTAAAATTCTCCTTAGATCAATTTTGGTAGTTTATATTCTGCTCTATTTCCTCTGATTCAAGGGTTGACAAACTGTAACCTGCAGGCCAAATCTGCCGATGGTCTACTTTTATAAACAAAGTTTGATGAATCATAGCCATGCCCATTTGTTTTCATAATCTCTATGACTCCTTTGTGATAAAACGAGAGCGTTGAGTAGCTGTGACAGAAAACAGTACCGCCCCTAAAAGGTTTAAAATGTTTACTATCTGGTATTCATAGAAAAAGTCTGCAGATCTCTGTACCATGTTTAAAGTTTTGTTTCCCAAAAGTTATACATAGTATGCTCTAACTTCTGAAAAGTTCTTCAATACTTTAACTTTGTTTCTTTTTTTACGTCTAACTTTTTGCTCTCTTTTTTTTCCTGGAAATAGATTCCAAAGGGGATTTGTAGCTTTCCAAAAATTAACTTTTGAATTTGTTTATCATTTCTACTATTTTACTTTTGCTGTTTTCTATTTCATTAATCTCTTCTTCCACCTTTAAAGATTCCCTTTTGGGGGGGTGTATTTTTTTCCTAGTTTCTTAAGTATTAACTTTTATTATTTGCAATCTTTCTGTGTCTCACAGATTTTGGGATGTTCTCTGATTATTGTTTTCTAGATAGTTCAGAATTTCATTTTGATTTTATCTTGTCTCAAGTATATTTCTTAATTTCCAAGTTGTTAAAAATTTTGGATATCTTTTAATATTTATTTCTGATTTTGTTGGACAATAAGGAAAGAATCTGGTCTCTAAAAGTGCTTTTGAATTTGACAAGCTATTCTTTGGGCCAAGTACTCGACTAATTTTCCAAATGTTTCACGTCACCAGGGAGCCAGTGAAAGGACATGAAACTCTCTATTAAGTCCTACGATAACACCTGGTAAGTCAGTTTGTTGATTAGACTGCCAAAGTCTTCCTTTCCTATTATCTACTATGTACTCATGAAAATACACCACTATAAACTACATTATTCGCCAGTCAGTCCAGCATTGTGATAGCTTTTTAAAAATGTACTTTTAGGTGCTGTGCTATGTGGACACACAAGTTTATGACTTTGCAAATTGTTTCTCCTTTTACTGTTTTATATGTTCTTTCCAATAAAAATATGCTCTTTGTGTTTTTAATTTTGTTTGCTCTTTCTTCGTCTTGTGTATTTCTGTCTATCCCTTCACTCTCCCAACCTTTACAAAAATATTGCTTAAAGTATCTTTCTTGTAAGCAGCCCTTATCTGTGTTTCTATTTTTATTCCAACAGATTCTCTGATGGCATTTGATGAAGAGGTATTTTGTCTTTTACATTTTTTTGGAGTTGGAGTCTCACTCTGTTGCCCAGGCTGGAGAGGCTGGAGTGCAGTGGCATGCTCATGGCCACCCCAGCCTCGATCTGTTGGGCTCAGGTGATCCTTCCGCCTTAGTCTTACAAGTAGCCAGAACTACAGGCGTGCACTACCACGCCCGGTTAATTTTTTTTATTATTATTTATTGTAGAGACGAGGTCTCGCAAGTTGCCTGGACTGGTATTGAACCCGCGAGCTCAGGCAATCCACTCGCCTCGGCCTCCCAAAGTGCTGGGATGCCAGGCTGAGCCACCAAGCCCAGCCTATGCTTCTTTCAAATACCGATAGCCTGTCTCTCTCACTATGAAACCTGGCTCTAAACTCGCTCTCTCAAAGTGCCCCAGAAAAGCCCTGTCCCAGGCAGTCCACCCACATCTTCTGGAAACATCTAAGTTCTTCCTGCATCTTCGATGTTGCCATTATTCCTTCTAGTCCTCCCCTCTTCTCATTCCTACTTATTGTATCAACTAGTTTTGTAGGAAATTCCCCCCAAAAGGGGAATTTGTCTTTCTGGCTGTCCTCATGGTTGATGACACTGCGACGGGCACGAAATACATAAAAAAATTACATTCCTTGTGTTCTCAATCCCCACCACATAGAGATGAGTGAGGGCATATGGTCATAGTATGGTCATACACAGTATTTTCTGAGTACTTGGCAAGCAAGTTACTTAGATTCTCCAGGCCTCTATTGACTCACCTGTGAATAATGATGCCATCACCTGCCACGCAGCTATGTTTTGGAGATGATTACATGAAATCTTGCATGGCAAGGCTGACTTACAGCCGTTCAGCGTCGTGAGGCCAGAAAGTCATGAGGACAATGATGTCCAACAGCCAAGTCGGTGCTCCTAACATCCCAGCTCCCTCAGGTTTTTGCAGCCAAGTCAACGTAATGCCCCCTTCCTTGCCTCTACTCCAGAAGCAAAGGCTACTTTAAGAAGCTGTACCAATGTCTGGAACATCATCACACTTCCAGATGGCAGGTTCCCCCGCTTTCTACCTTCAAACACCCCCTCCACAATCCTCTCCTGACTCTCAGGGAGGGAAACACTCATCTCCATCTCACTTTCCCGAAAAATGCAACTCCTACAGCACTTGGCTCACGACTCCAGTTCACGACTCCTGAAAGAGGCAGTTGTGCTCATCATCATGACAAGCGACAGTGCTGTGTCTTGGTCCATGTTTACACGCTTCCCCAGGGCCTCTGTATGCTTCTGGTGTTTGTACATCTGCCTCAGAGAAGGCACAGAGTCTGTTTAACTTGGTTTGTACAATGCCCAACCAAGTAACACGTATTTACAAATATTAACTGAATAAAGGCCCCTGGCAGTCACTTCTCATCTGGGCCTACCTGCCATCCAAACGACTCTTGGCCATTGTGCTTAACTGGTTTCTACAAAGTAGAGCTGCAGGGACACTAGAGCCTTCCTAAAGCCAGAGGTATCCTAGGGGCAGCTGTGCCCATGAGAACCGAATGGAAGGAGTGATCTGCCTGGGGGAGGGCAGTCCAAAGCCAACTTTCCAGTCAAACCCAGAATCATCTTAATGTCCCAGAGACTCCTTAGTCCCTGGAATCAATGCAGGATCTAATATTGACTCACCCCCACTTCGCTTGGAAAATCCTGACCTTTGACAACCTCAGAAAAGAGAGAAACTGTCCAAAGATCTACGGCTTGCATCATTGCTGTGTGGACCGATAACTCCCGGATGTTTATAGTTATCTGTGCTGACACATTTTAGCATCCATTCTGATTCATCACGGTATCCCCAGAATTGATGCGCTGCCTCACACAGGAGGATGCTCACCAAATGTTTGTGAGTAAATAAATATTATCATAAAATAGCATATGCTTCTATTTGGGTCTCTTCTCAGTACTTGTATAAAACACCCACATTCTTTATCTGTTCACAGCTTGATATTAAGTCCCGTGATGCGGTAAAGTCTCAGCTTAGTCTCCTCTCTGATTTGCCTAGAAAATAGCAAACGTAAAATAACTAGTGCTTCTCGAAAGCACTGCTGAACTCCCCAACTGCCTTAGTTCTTCTTGTTTCCTGGCCTCAGTGTTTCTTGATTCTCTTGGATCAGTCATTCGGTTTTCTTGGTTATTCCTGCATTCTCCGAAGAGGTGTCTTGTATTCTGACCCCTTAGTCTTCCTGAATTTTGATCTTGCCATAATTCCTTATGCTAATCATTTAGATCATACATTGTCAGGTTGACTACTTAATTACTATATGTTAATTACTACAGAGCATAAGTAAATAGATAAACAAAATCATGACATCGGATTCATTGCTGGGCTCATTGCCATCAGATTCCTCACCTTTTCGGATCTTAAAGAGAATACCAAACCATAGGCTTGAACCCATCTTCTAAGACTACTTTAAGTCATCAATTTTCCCCCTCTTCTGGTTCTAGCTTTGTAATCTGCACAAGAGCAATGCCAGCCTCCATCCTACCAGAGAGGATGGTGAATACAAGCAGTCTGAGGTACTGAGAAGCATTCAGCAAATATCAAGGAGCCGTGGCAACAGCAAGTCACCTGGCTGCAACCTGTGGGCCTCCAAAGCAGCAGGCTGGTGTGCTCCTTCCTTTATTGAAGAGAATTCTGAGCAAGCACATGGACAACATCCTTGATACCTGAACCTATCAACAGAAGGACCAGGAAACACGCCTTTTAAACAGAGGTCAACAAACAATTCCACTTCTTGTTTTCAATCCTAAGATAAGAACGAGGCCATTGACACTCTCCTTTATGTTCTCCGATCAAGAAACAGCTGAAGAGAGCTCTCTCTCTCTCTGTCTCCTTTCCCCCGTTTCTCTCTCTCTCTCTCTCTCTCTGTGTGTATTAAAACTATGCACCATATTTTTTTTTGGTTTTTTTTAGTTCTCACTCTGTCACCCAGACTGGAGTCCAGTGGCACTTTCCCAGCCACCGCAGCCTCGACCTGCTGGGTTCCGGTGATCCTTCAACCTCAGCCTTCCAAGTAGCTGGAACTACAAGCAAGTGCTACCACGCCCAGATAATTTTTATTTATTGTAGAGATGAGGTCTCGCCAAGTTGCCCAGGTGGGTCTTGAACCCACGGGCTCAGGCAATCTACTCGCCTCAACCTCCCAAAGTGCTGGGATTACAGGCTGAGCCACCGAACCTGGCCAATGCACCATATTTAATTTGCAAATTCCTATGTGTCAGTAATTTTAGAACTTTAGAAGTTAAGGTAAAAGTTTGCTCAATTTAATAAAGTTAGAAGCCAAGCTTGGCACTGTGCCCATTTAACTAAAGCAGGTGGTAGGTCATTCTGGGGAAAGGCTCACTTTTGAATAAATTTGTCTTTGCAAATGTAATTATACAGCCCTTTCTTTCCTTCCTTCCCTCCCTTCTGCCTTCTCCCCATAAAAGAGTCAAACTGGCTTTCAACATCATACATGATGAAGTAATAATGACATAGAAATAAACTAGCCTTAGGCAGCAGTTATTCAGAGTAACAAGAGAAAATGGAGACATTTTTATTATTCCCAAGGACTCTGAATACAACACTTACCAAGTGACAGAGTAAGGACAGAGGGACAGCACTAACCAGAGCTACCTTGAGCGGGTTCAGGGGCTGGAAAGGCTTTGTCAAGAGGGCATCAGAGCTCTGTCCAGCGGTAGAGACAGGTGCGCGTGGAATCCAGGTGGGAAGCGACCTTTCTCACTGAAAAGGCTTTCAAACACCCTCACTCATAAGCAGACCCTGAACAATTATAATACTATAACAAAGTGATTGGCAGTAGTGGGAAACTGTCAGGGGAGGGGGTAGGATTGGCAGTTGAGGGAAACTGCTAGGGGAGGGAGGGCATACCTCAT
>CAUYQG010130542.1:0-10477 GCA_963574415.1 Tarsius wallacei
GGCCACTGCACTCCAGTCTGAGCGACAGAGTGAGACTCTAACTCAAAAAAAAAAAAAAAATCTGCGCTCGGTGGCTCAGCCTGTAATCCCATGCCTGGGGAGGCGGAGGTGAGTGGATTGCCTGAGCCCGGTGGTGCGAGACCCGCCTGGGCAACTTGGACAGACCTCATCTCTAAATAAATCAAAAAATTAGCCGGGTGTGGTAGCACATGGCTGTAGTTGCAGCTACTTGGAAGGCTGAGGCGAAGGATTGCTGGAGCCCAGCAGGTTGAGGCTGTGGTGGCCGGGAGCGGCCACTGCACTCCAGTCTGGGCGACTGAGTGAGACTCCGACTCAAAAAAAAAAAAAAAAAAAAAGAATCAAGAATCCTTGATCTTTAAACCAGGAGTCTTGCACCTTCATTTGGCACTGAGTCTTGCAAAGACTGTCGCCAGTACTCATGTGGGAGTATAAAGGCCTTGCCACTAGGTCCAGCTCAGGGTAACCATGAGAAGTCAGTTGAGGCAGTTGTTGGTCCTGCATTAGGGGCACTTCACTCCCCCTCCCTGCCAAGCTTGCTTCTTTCCTCTTCCTTCAACAGATGGTGGTTCCGTGGGCACTTCTTAATACACATCCTGCTCACAAAACTCCATCTCAGAGTCTGCTTCCTAGGGAACTCAACCTACACCCCTGATATTTGTATGCAGAAGCTAAGGGTGAGGAGGAGTTGAGGACAACTCTCAGGTCTGCCTTGACTTAGCGGACAGTGGCACCATTCGCAGAAGATGAGGCCCCAAAGAGGAGAACTTTCGGAAGGGAAACATGATGAAGGTGTTTTATTAGCATTAGGCTTCAGTTTTATGCATTTAATTTTGATGTGACTGAAAACCACCCAGGTGGAGATGAGCACCTGTGGGATCCTAACTGGGAGTTCTGCAGAGAGGTTTGGGCTGGAGTCATGAACTGATTTCAAGGAGTGAATGTCATTGTTTGAAAATGATGCATAAGCTGGGCTTGGTGGCTCAGCCTGTAATCCCTTGCTTGGGGAGGCTGAGGCGAGTGGATTGCCTGAGCCCGCGGGTTTGAGACCCACCTAGGCAACTTGGCAAGACCTCATCTCTAGAACAAATCAAAAATTAGCCAGGCGTGGTAGCGCGCGCCTGTAGTTCCAGCTGCTTGGAAGGCTGAGGCAGAAGGATCATCGGAGCCCAACAGGTCGAGGCTGCGGTGGCCGGGAGCGGCCACTGCACTCCAGTCTGGGCGACAGAGTGAGACTCCAACTCAAAAAATAAAAAATAAAAAAATAAAATAAAGAAAGAAAATGCATAAAGAATAGGGTGGGTGCGATGGCTCATGCCTGCAATCCCAGCACTTTGGGAGGCCAAGGCGGGAGGATGACTTGAGACCAGGTGTTCAAGGTCAGCCTAGGCAATGCCTAATAATTAAGTTTTCGAACTCATCCTAGAAAAAGTGCTACCTACCTCATTGATGAATATCACTATGGTTACCTTCGAAGTACTCCTTTTGGGAAGCTATGTACCAACACCAGAGCCTAGTCCACCCATCAAAGCAATTATGGAACTCCTTTTCTGCAATGGCCATCAGAGCTGTCATCATATTACACTTGATGGCCTCAACATTTCCTTTATCTTTGGGTGAAGAAAAAAGTCACTGGGGACTAGATCAGGTGATTAGGGAGAGTGTTCCAATACAATTACTTGTTTGCTGGCTAAAAGTTCCCTCACAGACAGTGCTGTGTGGGCTGGTGCATCGTTGTGATGCAAGAGCTCCTTCAGGATCATTTTTGCACACATCTTTCTTATGCCAAGATTTTCAGTTAAGATTTTCCTGTTTCTCTATTGTTGTGTATTTGGTCTGTTATGCTTTTCACAGTCAGCCGACAATTTTGATGCATATTTGATGAATTTTTGCAATGTTTTCTTCAGTTCTGTTCATTACTGGCAGTCCTGACCTCTCTTCATCAGTGATGCTTTCTCTCCCCTTTGAAAAAGGTTTAATCCATTTGTACACTGTTGTTTTCTTCATGGCATTATCTCCATAACTTAAACTCACATGTCCCTGATTTCACTTCTACTCTTGCCAAGTTTAACAAGAAATTTAATGTTTGTTTATTGCTCTAATTCAAGCTCTGACATTCTTGTGATGGCACACACAAACGCACGACACAATAATGAATGCCACTCAGCAAGACAATGCCACATGTTGCTACAAACACAGCTGTGAGACACTGATACACCAAGGTTATAAAACCTTACTGAGTGATTGGTACAGTGCTGCCAATGTAAGTGCACAGTGGCAAGTTTGCAGACGTAATTTTCTGACCCTGTAGCAAGACCTTGTCCATTAAAAAAAAAGTTGGGCATGGTGGCATGCGATGTGGTCCCAACTATTTGGGAGGCTGAGGTGGAAGAGTTGCCTGAGCCCAGGAGGTGGAGGCTGTGGTGAGTAGTGATTGTGCCACTGCATTCCAGCCTGGGTGAAGAGTGAGACTCTAAACTTAAAAAAAAAAAGGAAAGAAAAAGAAAAGGAAAAAACGAAAAAGAGAGCTAAGAAGAACTAAGAAAAGACATCCACAAAGAGCTGAGCAAAAAGGTCCAGCGAAAGATAGAGAACGAACAGCTTGGGAGAAAGAAAGAAGACCAGGAGAGAACGTGGGTGGGTGGAAGCATGGCTGAAGGGAATTGAAACGAATGCTATTCGGAGGTGAGAATGGGAAGACCAGTGATTCAAGGCATTCCATCCTGAAATGTGGCTACAAGGGTAAGGCAAATGACTTGGGCCGCAGGAAAAGGATGCAAGGTCAAGAAAGGGAGTTTTAAAAATTTAATTTATTTTTTGTTGTTCAGGCGGAAGACATTTGAAAATGTTAGGCATGATTAGATTCTCAAATGACTGGCACAAAATTAAGTGATAGCTCTTTGACTCAAGTCTTCATCTCTCTCTTCTTCCTCCCTCCCCTTAAAATAGTGGTCCTTCGTTGTAACTTTTTTCATATGGAATTTTTCTGGAAACCCTTCAAAAAGGATACTACCCTCCTTTTTTTCAGGATTACTCTCAGGCATATTTTATTTTATTTTTACTTTATTTGATTACAGAGATGCGGAGTATAAGTCAGGATGAGGCACATAAGTAACCTACGTGTAGGTGAAGTTTGGGCCTCCAACTGGTCCTCCCTTCCCAGTTTAGGACCAGGTACCCTCTATGTCCCCCCTCCCCCCTCCCCCCTCCAAGGATGCTACTTTTGTGCAGTGGGAAATGATGAGAGCAGTTCCTCCTGGTTTCACACTTTGGTGGCAAATCACTAGAGGGCAAACTTGTTACACTGCCTTAGAAATGGAATTGGTATTTCCAATGTTTTTTAAGTTTTCTGTTATTAATAAAATTTTATCTACGTCTTTCAGGTCTATGTCTGCATCCTTAGGGAAATCTGGATGACTGTCACCCGAGCCATCCTTTGGGAATATTCCCCAGTCATCCCCTTCCTTCAGTTCTCCACATTCTGCAATAACGTACAATTTGATGGATTTTTCACCTTTCACTTCTACATTTTCCAGCATCCTTGCCACTCCTATTCCTTTAATGACTTGACCAAACACCTAAACATTATGTGTTGACTGTATAAAGGCAAATGTAAGAGTTTTGTCTATCATATTCCTAGTGTGGTTTGGTTCCCTTTGATACCTTGTTCCCCATTGTTTACAGTTTAGGACTACTAATAAGAGTTCAGTCTTAATAAACGTGTTACACAATACAAAAAAAAAAAGAAATAGAATTGGTATTGGTGAATTCAAGGAGAGCAAAGAGGATGCCCAAAAGGCGGGGAAGAGAGGAGAGGCTAATGCCGTGCAGTGGTACTCAGGTCTAGGTCAAGGGCAGTGGGTCCCAAATGATCATCTCTTGACCTTGGCTATCATGGTAGGACGTTATTGACACACCACATGATAACAAGGAAATCTTCTTCCTTTTTGTCTTCAAACATTTTTATTTTATTTTATTTTATTTTTGAGTCACGATTTCACTCTGTTGCCCAGGCTGGAGTACAGTGGCACGATCAAGGCTCGCTGCAGGCTTGACCTCTTGGCCTCAGGCAATCCAGCCTTCGCCTCCCAAGTAGCTGGGACTATAGGTGTGCACCACCACACCTGACTGATTTTTTGATTTTGTTTTTTTGTAGACTATATTTTGTAGAGATGATGCTATGTTGCCTAAGCTGAACTCAAGCAATCCTCCTGCCTTGGCTTCCCAAAGTTCTGGAATTATGGTATGAGCCACCACACCTGGCCTACAAAAATTATTTGATTTGCCTTTATTTGTTTCATTTGACCTGATCCATTTCCTCTACAGTTTCTCCTTTCAGCAATGTTTATTGAGCACTGTCATGATTAATGAGGCACAACAGGTGCTGGTGACATGACAGTGAACTAAAGAGGAAAAAATCCTCGCCATCGTGGAGCAAATATTCTAGTGTGAGAAGATGAAAAATAAAATAATTTATATAGTATGTTACAGGTTGTTATATGCTGTGAATAAAACAATGCAGGGAAAAGGAGTGAGAGAGGTGGGGAGGGGGGTTGCAGTCAGGCTACCAGTTTCTTTGAGCAGGGAATAGTATGAGCTGAAATCCAGTCAGCTTCTGTGAGAAGGTGCCTTTTCCTGACCAATAGTAGTGATTCCAGAGGAAACAAGTGTGACCACAATATCTGCCTTTAGATAGGACGCTCTTTGAAATGTTCTTCTGGCAATGTTTACTTCTTAAGCTTTCAAACTCTTTAGATACAAGCCCTTGCCTAGATCTTATAAACTTTATATTATAACTCTAAACCTTTTTGTGGATGAGAAATTCAGGCATTGCAGAATTAAAATCTTATTCAAGTCTAGTAACATTTCATCAGTTGTGTCTACTTTGTCTGCATAGTCTGGCAGGCTGTCATAGAGGAATAGTGAACAGGTTTGGTGAGATTTCTCTTCACAGAGTCAGGCTGAACATTCTTCCATATTTGGCTCTGTTGGTGTTTTGCACTGATTATGTAAGGAGAAAACTTGACATCTTCATGGGGCTGCCAAGTAAAGTTGCATAGTTTATAATTTATAGGGCCATCAAAATTTTTCTCATTAACTATGAACATAGCTTTTGCCCTTTTCAAGCATTGCATGTATGTTCTGTCTCCTAGTGTTCCTTAGTAAGAGATAATGGCCTTGTAGTGTAGGCTAATTTCTTGAGTATTTTAGGTTAGATACCAATTATTTCTTCTCCTCTAAGGGATATTTTAACATTTTCTTCCCCAGATAAGTCAGTCTTTACTTCCCGCCACTGCCTTGCTATGGTCAGTGCATATTACATGTATTAAATTGCAATTATTTTTTAAAAAATTAAGATAAAATTTTGAAAACTTGTGGTCTACTTATAAATATCAAGTTGTGGAATAAGCCATGTAGTAAGAGGACAGCATTTTCACTGAACTTTTTTCCCCTGATATCATAAATAATATTTTCTTTCTACCTATTATTTTTCTAGTGACTTGTTATTTTGCTTTGGCCAACTGATTTTATCCTGTAAGTCTCTGTATTCTCTCGTAGTGAGAAGAAGACCTTGTGATCAGTCTCAGAATTATAGAAAAATCCAACTTAGAGATAGTTCAAAACAGAACCAAACAAAACAGAGAAAGACATTGGCTTATGCAAATAAGGAAGGTTGGTTCTAACTATTTTGGAGAATAAGAAAGTTAAATGATAATTGGAATTGTTGAACCTAAGTGTCTTTTTCTAGTGCTATTTCTTTCTTCCTCTGTCTCTTTTTAGCATTTTGTCAAACATCCCCTGTGACTTTTCTCGGGTTAAAGCCAGACTGTCAGTCACTATAGAGCACCCCATCCCTCCTTTGTGTCTACCTTCATTTGTCTCCAGATTTTTCTCTCCCATATGTATCTCTATCACATTCTTTTTGTATCTACTGGCCAAGGGATACAGTTCTTTCTCAAATTCAGAGTCTAACTGTAGCACAATTACAGTTGAAACAAAAAGGACAAACTGATTGTGCTGAAAGTCTTCCATATTCATTCTGAATTCCTTGAATTCAGCAGTCCCCAAACTTTTTGGCATCAGGGACTGGTTTTGTGGAAGATAATTTTTCCCCGGATGGGGAAAGGGGATCATCAGGCATTAGATTCTCATGAGGAGGTTGCAACTTAGGTCCCTCACATGCGCTGTTCACAATAGGGTTCACGCTCCTATGAGAATCTAATTCCGCTGCTGATTGACAGGAGGTGGAATGAGGTTCTCCTCCTGTTCACTAGTTGTGTGGCTGGGTTCCTAATAGGCCATGGACCTCTATTGGTCCGTGGCCTACGGGTTGGGGACTCCTGCTTGAAAACACAGGCACATAAGCTTATGTTCATGATGGTATGAACTTATAGGAAAAGGAAGAGAATAAAGATCAACTTTCCTTCCCTGAAAAATGACATCACACATGACCATGAAAGACTGAATATGCAAACAAACACTGGTAGAACTATGTATAAACATAGAACTTTGAATCATGACCTGCAGCAACCTGCCCAGGAAACCAACTTTCTTATCTATAAAAAACAGTTCAGGAAGTCATTCTGCCATAAATTGTGGGAACCCACTGGGACCTCCAGAGTTGGTATGAGGATTATTTTAAACTGAAGACATTTGAGATTCAACATATGCAGAAAAATGTCTTCTTGGAGTTTGTCTTACCTAACAGCAGCAACTTCTGAAAAATGGGACTACCTTGAAACTCCTCTCCTAAGGAGTTCCATGGTCATGAAGAAGTTGGAAAAGACCACTCATATACATTATGACAAGTTTTCTTAACTTTGTTTATTCTCCTAAAAACCCATTTGTTTTTTTCTAAAGAAATCTATTTGCTTTCTCCATAAGAACATTTTCTTCCCTCTCACTTTTTTTCCTGCTAAGTTAGGTATATAATCCTCTAACTTCAATGAGCCAGCTACTTTGTTGCATGTGAATCATACTTTTTTTTTTTCTCCTGTTAATCTGTCTTTTGTCAGTTTAAGTCACAGGCCTCCAGTACTGAAGATAAGAAGATAGAGAGAAAAAGTTTTTCTTTCTACAAAGTCAGACTTGCTGAAAGCCAGATTGCTATCTCTAGTAACAATCCAAGATGCTAAACAACTTCTGTAACCATGGGTCTAAAATAGCCAGGACTTCATTAATAACTGTCAGCTACCCTACTTTTTGTTCCCACTTCCAATTTGAGGCCAATCAGAGAAAGTGAACTATGCACCCTCACCAATCACATAGGCTGTCCTGCTTCTAGCTTGCCGACCCACAGTGTCCCCATGGCAACAGCCTCCAATCAGGGCATACCTGAAGCCTTTCCTTTTTTCCAGTATAAAGCTTTCTTATTTCTCTGTCTGTCTTTGAATCACTGCCAAAACCACAAGTGACAGTAGCTAACTCCCTTGCTACACAGTGAGCTCTGGAAAGCTTTTGCATTTCTCATTGGGTTGGTTGTCATTTGTTTCTACAACCATGTGTTTCATTCATGCAATTTAGAACCTTCTTTGGAAGAACTTGCAGAGTAAACTAAAGAAAGGTAAATATGTATTTGCTGTGATGCTTCCTGTACATCTTCTTTTCCTTTAAGTTCCCTACCAAGATTTTGAAAGTCTCTCCGATGCTAGTACTGCAAAAACCTTATTTGAAGCAAATGAGTGAATCCTGAAGATGGTGGAAAGATTGATAAGATAGCTGCTGGTAAATCTATTCTCTAAGCTCATGGAGAGCTTCAAATGGCAGAAATCTCATTTTTTTTCATTCTTATTTTAGATTTACGGGTACATATCCATGTCTGTTATATGAATATATTGTATAGTGTGGGGATTGGGTCTTAGGTGGCTCATTCCCCACATAGTAAACAATTGTACCCAATAGGTATTTTCTCAGCCCTAGCCCCCTTTCCCTTCTCCCCCCTTATGGGTGTTCCCAGTGTCTATTATTTCCATCTTTGTGATGATTGAGCTCCCACCTTAGGAGTGAGAACATGTGGTGTTTGGTTTTCTGTTTCTGAGTTAATTCACTTAGAACGACAATCTCCAGCTCCATCCATGTTGCTGCAAAAGACATGGTTTCATTTCATTCCCTTTTATGACCGTGTAGTATTCTATGGTGCATATATACCATATTTTCTTTATGCAGTCAATTGTTGGTTAAAAAAGACCTTCAGGAATTTCATAAAGTTTTTTTTAACCTTTATTTTCTTTTTCTTCTTTTTTTTTTTAAGAGATAGGATTTCTCTTTGTTGCCCAGGCAACAGGTACGATCATAACTCACAGCAGCCTTGAACTCTTAGGCTCAAGCAATCCTCTAGTCTCAGCCTCAAATAATCCTCCTGCCTTGGCCTCCCAAAGTGCTGGGATTGCAGGTGTGATTTTATAAGGTTTTAAGTTTGAAGTACCTTTTGTCAATAGTTTCCCCCTATGTGCCCACTCATTTGCATGTGTACACGCGCGCGCATGCGCACACATACACACCCCAACACCACCACCACCACTAATAGAAAAAAGAATGTAAATACCCCATTTAGGAGCAATTAAAGGTTCACTGCCGGGCTCGGTGGCTCAGCCTGTAATCCCGCGCCTTTGGGAGGCTGAGGTGAGTGGATTGCCTGAGATCGCGGGTTCGAGACCCGCCTGGGCAAGTGAGACCTCATCTCTACAATAAATCAAAAAATTAGCCGGGCGTGGTAGCGCGCGCCTGTAATTCCAGCTACTTGGAAGGCTGAGGCGGAAGGATCGCCAGAGCCCAGCAGGTCGAGGCTGCGGTGGCCAGGAGCGGCCACTGCACTCCAGTCTGGGCGACAGAGTGAGACTCCAACTCAAAACAAAACAAAACAAAAAAAAAGGTTCACTAGATACTAGACAGATTAATGTTTATGCAAATGATCAACACAGTGAGATTTGGGAATTAAGCCTTTCCTTCAACTACTCTGGTGGAGGCTAATGCAAATGGACTTGAACCCTGGAGCAAGAGTTGGCGGGGAGGGTATGTCAGGGGCTGCAATATTTTATTTTATAATTAAATTCCTAGTTCAGTGGTGGGAACCCAAGGCATGGTTTTGAAGTAACTGGTGATATTTCTCTCTGGGAAGCCTCCAGCTTTAGCTAACCGGGGGCATTTCTTCTCCGCTTCCCTTTAGTGATTGTGGTGATGGGGTCTGTGAGCTGTGAAGAAAATTGGTGGTTGTTTAAATGGATAATATTTGTAGAGGTACACAGAATGATCCCTTGAGTCTCTTCTAATTTCTGAAGGCTTCTGATTTACTTTCATTCCTGGATAGCTAGTCATATCTTTTTTTTTTTTTTAAGTACTTTTATTATTTTTTAGAACTGAAACACACTGAAGTATAAGTAAACACATTGAAAGTATTATTAATACAGGCTATTTTTTTTTCATCCTGGAAAACAAACTCGAAATGAGAAGTGGAAAGAACATGAGTGTTGTAGCCCACAGACTTGAGTTTGACTATGCACTTCACCAGCAAATGATTTTTTTTTTTTTTTTTGAGTCGGAGTCTCACTCGGTCAACCAGGCTGGAGTGCAGTGGCACAATCATAGCTTATAGTGCATCCTCAGTCCCCTGGGTTCAGGAGATCCTTTTGCCTCAGCCTCCTGTGTAGCTGGCACTACAGGCATGTACTACCACACCTGGCTAATTTTGTTTTGTTTTGTAGAGACAAGGTCTCACCATGTTGCCCAGGCTGGTCTTGAACTCTTGGGCTCAAGCAGCCTTCCCTCCTTGCTTCACAGAGTGCTGGGATTATAATCATGAGCCACTGTGCCCAGCTCATAATGATTATTTATGGTTTTGAGGAGTCAACCTTTTGTTGGCATGTGACCAAACTCAGAGTCTCTATACATCCCATTTTCATCATCTTTTAAGTTGATATTAAAATATTTCTCTTCTAGCCAGGCTCGGTGGCTCAGCCTGTAATCCCGCGCCTTGGGAGGCTGAGGTGAGTGGATTGCCTGAGACCACGGGTTCGAGACCCGCCTGGGCAACTTGGCGAGACCTCATCTCTGCAATAAATCAAAAAATTAGCCGGGCGTGGTAGCGCGGGCCTGTAGTTCCAGCTACTCGAAAGGCTGAGGTGGAAAGATCGCCGGAGACCAGCAGGTCGAGGCTGCGGTTGCCGGGAGCGGCTATTGCACTCCAGTCTGGGTGACAGAGTGAGACTCCAAAAAAAAAAAAAAAATTTCTCTTTCAAGGATTTTGGTGAGAATTTTTTTTTTTTTTTTTTTTTTTTCTGAGTTGGAGTCTCACTCTGTCGCCCAGACTGGAGTGCAGTGGCCGCTCCCGGCCACAGCAGCCTCGACCTGCTGGGCTCCGGCGATCCTTCCGCCTCAGCCTTCCGAGTAGCTGGAACTACAGGCGCGTGCTACCATGCCCGGCTGATTTTTTGATTTATTGTAGAGATGAGGTCTCGCTTGC
>CAUYQG010130545.1:0-18406 GCA_963574415.1 Tarsius wallacei
TAAAAAAAAAAATCAAAATCTTCTCTGAACCATTTCAGCATTGTTTATTCATCTCTCCCATAATAGTTCCTGTCTAGAAGCTCTTTGCATTGTTTTGAACAACTTGAATATTCTCCTAGGAGCTGGAAACCCTCCAAGCAGCCCTTGCCCTCCATCCCTCTCATCAGATTTCATGGTGGAGAAGGTGTTGGGGAAGGAAAGTAAGAAAAAGGCCGTTTCCTCCTCCTCTTTTCCAAATCCCTAGAAATGAAGAGAGGTTGACCTTACCTGGAAGTGCTGGCTGCGGCCTCCAGGTCCATCTGGCCTGCTTCCTGCCTGCTGAAGGGGACAAACTCACAGAAGGAACCCCAAGCCTCAGGGCACAGCCACCATGTGGCCACCATGGAGAGTGTGGCAAGATTCCAAGGGGTAACCCACGCCTTGAATGTTCTTGAGTACAGGCGGCATGTGCAGTGAGGGTTCATGTGTGGGCACACGCAGCACCACTAGAACACGAGAGCCATCCAGCCTCTACTTTAGGGAAGAGAGGAAGGAAGGAACGTGCCATCATCCCAATGTATTTGGGTGCTTAGACAGCTTGGCAAGTTCCCTGGATTCCACAGAGTCACTTATCAGAGAATAAACTTTCCAGAGTCCTTTTCAATTTCATTTGTTCCCTCCACCCGGAGGGTGGTGATTAGTACGTGTACCAGTTAAGAAATGGCCGAGGTCACCTCATGCAGTTTTTTTTTTTTAATTTATCCTGTAGCTACACAAAGAAAACACCATCCAATGGAATCCATTCTACCTATCTCAAGACTGGCTTGGATTCTGTACTCTATCTAACCCAGACTCCATCTCTACCTTACTGAGTCATTTCAGATAAGTTATTTAATTTTTCTGGACCTCTCTTCCTTTTCTTTGAGACAAGGTCTGACTCTGTAGCCCAGGCTGAAGTGCAGTGGCACGATCATGGCTCACTGCGGCTTCAACTTCCTAGGCTCAAGTGATCCTCTTACCTCTGCCTATCAAGTAGCTGGAACCACAGGCACGCGCCACCACACCTGGCTAACTTATTTATTTATTTATGCATTTATTTACTTATTTGTAGAGATGAGGTCTCCTATGTTGTTCAGACCAGTTTTGAACTTCTGAACTCAAGCAATCCTCCTGCCTTGGCCTCCGAAAGTGCTGGGATTACAGGTGTCAGCCATCGTACCCAGATGACTTCTCTTTCTTTAAGTGCTGAAGGAGAAGACTCTGAGGCCACCCTCCTACACATTTGTATGTTGCTGCATTTCCGTCACAGAATCTGAGGCCCAGAATCTGAGGTCTGGCTGTGCTGAGTTCCTGAATCTCTCCCTTCCCCCCAGTCTCCCCCTTCTTAGTACAATTTCCACTGCCCCTCCCCATCCTGTCTCCCATCATCGCTCCCTTCTCCACCACATCTGAGACATCAAGGATGAGTGTGCCTCATGTTGATAGAAGGGAGAGGGCTGCAGACCCCCGAGCAGCTCTCACGAACGCCTCCTATTCCCTTGTGGCAGTGGCTGGAGCTGTTGAAATGGGCTCCATCATGACTTGGGTGCAGCCATGGCCTCCTTGGGACCTGCAGGACTGCGGTGCCCAGGGGCCTCTTCCTGGAACCTGCTGGCCCCAGCCCCTTTCAGGCCCCAGGTTCTGTGCTTTTCCCCCTGAGGGTAGCACAAGGCACATGGCCTTGGGATCAAGTTCTTGATGCGGGATTGGCCTGTGGACTCATTCTGATGCCCCAGCCTGGTTTGGGAACACAAGAGCAAGAGTGACCAAGCATCACAGCTATGGACCTCGTTGGGAGGCAGTTCAGCATGGTAGCGTCAGGTGGCCCAACCTGGAGTCCACATCCACCCCCAGACTTGCAGCTGGGTAGCATTGGGAAGTTCCCTCCCTTGCTAAGCTTCACTCTCTTACTTTTGAAGTAAGAGTAATGATAATGATAGCTTTTAAAAATGCATGATTATTCTGAGGATTAAATGAGACAATATGTTTTGTTAGACCCTACAGCTGGCTACCTGGAGGCCGTCCACAATCTCCTACCTTCACCCTCTTGGTCTGTGCAGACTTCCCTGAAGCCTCTAGAAATAGCTTAACACAGAATGGGACTTTATTCTGAAAGCCCTGAGTCCCAAGAGACCCCCTAGGGTAGAAATACTGTCACAAGTATCTCCCAGGCTGTGCCATCTGTGACTTCTTTCTTTCTGCCGGGCTGTTCCCTCCATTTCCTGGTGCATGTGAGAAGAATACATCCTGGGTTCACTCTGAGCTCACACATCTTCCAAGTCTACAAAACATCTGGGGGGGAGGAAGGGGCTGCTGACCCCAGCTATGAGTCAGGGGCCTGCCTCTAGACCAGTTGCATGCGCAGGGGTCTGGTCCATGGCATATCACATCACGGGAGAGTCATGATATGCCTACAGGGTGGCAGCTCCCAGGGAAGGGCAGGTGGGAGGCTCGGGCATATGGGGTGAGGAATTACATAAGACACATCAGCTGGGTCTCAGTCCTTAGAGGACCATCGAGCTAGGGAGAAGACAGAAACTCTGTCTTCAGTATAAATGGATGTTGTTGCTGGGGGGATCATGAGGGAAGAAACAAGGCATTTGGTGGTAACAGGAGAAGCCATGCCTCTTAAGGTCCAATCATGAGTCTCCAGGAGGGATGGGTGGGGTGAGGACGAACTGTTTTCTCTGAAGATATCTTCTTCTCAGGATGTTCTGCTCTTGTAAAGTTCTGAGACTTTCTACCGTCTTGGAAGACAAGGAGTAAAAGCACTTAGGGAAAAATGATGGCTGGAAGACAGGGCTTGTTTCCGAGGAAACTGTTTTAAGCGGCATCTTTCTGCCCTGGGCAGGAATTAATGGAATTAAGCCATGCAGGGGGAATGACTATACACATGAAAGAGGTGACAAGATAGGATGAGACAGGATAAAGCAGCATAATTAGAGCTCCCAGAGAAGGGAGCAGGAAGCTGTGGACAGTCCCAAGAGAACAGTGGATCTTAGCCCATGGGGTGAGGAAGGTGGAGGAGAGGGTAATGGGGAGGGGGAAAGAAGAAACCAAGGAAGGAATGATGGCATGAATGTATCTGGCACATCTGTGGACATTCACATTGGATGAAGGCAGGCAGCAGTCCTCAAACCGTGTGGTGCACAGCTTGATGGCAGCCAGAATGTCTGTTAAAAGGTAGATTCTGGCTGGCTGCAATGGCTCCTACTTGTAGTCACAGCTACTCAGTAGGCCAAGATGGGAGCATTGCTTGAGGCCAGAAGTTTGAGACCAGCCTGGGCAACATAGCAAGATCTTATCTCTACAAAAAAATCAAAGATAAATAAATAAGACTAAGTATAGTGACTCTTGCCTGTAATCTCAACACTTTGGGAGACCGAGGCAGGAGGATTTCTTGAACCCAGGAGTTGAGACCAGCCTGGGCTCGAACTTCTGGCTCAAGCAATCCTCCTTCCTCGGCCTCCCAAAGCATCCTTGGGGAGGCCAGTTTCTGTGTCCTCTCCTGCAATTCAGCCCACATTATTTCCACAAAGAAAGCAGAGTGGTATCATTTGACTACAAGAAAATGGAGTTGCAAATAAGTCAAATCATTTGCCAGGTGTTGGCACTAAAATGGAAGTTTCTTTATACCCTGCCCAAGGATTTCCATAAACTATTATCTTGTCATTATTTTGTTTTTGAATTGTTCGCCTCAGTTGTTTTCTAGAAAAATCTAAAATGCTAGGGGCACATTTTTGGTCCCTTGGATCAGAAATTTCAAGAACACATGTAATGAGTGACTTTCTGATGGCCTTTCTCCCTGGTCCACTCAGATTCTCATATTCTTCATCCCATTCACATTTCTGATTTTTTGCAACCATATTTCTCTGGATCTACCATTAGGGCGGGATAAGAAAGAAAGACCCTGGCCATGTGTCTCTGTGGCCCCTTAGTCCAGGGGCTCCCATTCCACTATTGCTGTGAATAGTCTTTTGGTCTTATGTCTCATTTCTGTCTGATCCCAGTCTACTAGAAATGTTAGCTCTATTTGGCAATGAACTCTTCCAATAATCAGAAGAAAGCATTACGAGGGCTTGGTCTCCTTGGGGGTCAAGCGCTCAATATAATCCTGTTTGAAGTCTCTGTGTCCCAAGGCTAGTCTAGTTCTGGTCTGCACGGCCAGGAGCATGCGAAGTGAGGGCTAGCACTTATTACCAACCCAGCTGTTCTCACCTATGCACCATTGGCTCCAGTCAAGTGAGCAGCAGCTGGGGAACCCAGACTGATCTCTGGGTGCTGGCTAGGATACGAGGAGCCCCTGCAAGATTTCATTCTAGTTATTTATTTTGTATGACAAATTACTCTAAAACCTAAGAGCCTTAAACAACAGCTATTTTATCATATGGCATGACTTTGTGGACCAGGGCATTCTGGTAGGGCCTAGTCAGGCGAGTCTTCTGTTTCAAATGGAATTCTATTCATAATTTAGAGGCTATACTCACACCTCTGCATCTTGGCAGGTGGGTGAGAGGCTGAGATCTGCCAGACTGTTAACTGGCTTCTCCAGTAAAGCATTGCCAGGGCAGTCAGACTCACACAGCAGTACTTCCTGAGAAAGTACTTTAAGGGACTGAAAGTGGAAGCCACCTGGGTCTTAGGAGACCACTGCTGCCATATTCTTTTTTGGTTTTTTTTTGGTTGGTTTGTTTTGTGAGCTGGGGTCTCACTCTGATACCCAGGCTGGAGTGCAGTGGCAAGATCACACTCACCACACCCTCGACCTCCTAGGCTCAAGAAATTCTCCTACCTCAACCTCCTGAGTAGCTGGGACTACAGGTGCATGCCACCACGCCCAGCTAATTTCTGTATTTGTTTGTAGAAACAGCGTCTTGCTATGTTGCCCAGGCAGTCTTGAACTCTTGGGCTCAAGCAATCCTCCCACCTTGGCCTTCCAAAGTACTGGGATTACAGGCATGAGTCATAACACCTGGCCCACTTCTACCATGTTCTGTTGGTTGAGCAATTACATAACCTGCCTGTGTGGTAAAGAATATGTGGCCATCACTAATCCATCACAGAGTGTAATCACCTAACGATGGGACACATTGTTAGAACCAAGTTCTAGGCATACAGAAGCAGATTGATTCGCTCCCTCCTAGGAAGACATCCATAGCCTGGAGGAGAAGCCAATGTGTTGTGCAGTTCACATTCACAACCTTTAGTAACTCTCCAAGACAACACATCTGTGATACCCGGAATGCATTTTAGAGAGAGATAATTAAAATGAAAAAGAGAGAAAACTCATCGTCTACTAATCTCCAGTTGCTCATAATTCAAATGTCTGTTTATCTAACAACACCTGGTGTGTAAATACATTGTGGTGTGTAACTGAAGCTTGAAGTGTTAGGGAGCAAAGTGAGTGGCAGAGCAAGCGTCGAGGGTCTACTCTCGTGCCTGCGATGGGAAACTAATGTTGGAGCTCAGGGGTAGTGAGCTCAACTCAAATGCCTCCGTTCTCACCCGTAGGCAAGTGGCTAGGCCAGGTATCACCCCAGCAAAGCTACCAGTCACACATCTGAGAGGCTCTCCTATAACAGCATCAGGGCCATCAAAGAAAGGTATTGTATACAGGCAGGAAAGGGAAGAGGCTATTTCAAGGTCACAGCCTTCCAGTGAAGGTGTCCCTCACCCTAGAGCAGGGCTACTAGGTTGGAAGACACTTAGCTTAGTACATGGATATGTCACAGTCATATAAGGTCTGAGATTTCTAGTAAGCGTCACAGAGAATACAGCCATCTCGTTATAGACTACTGTGTTCTTAAAGCACAAAGGGAAGGTTTTGACTGGTTTAGGTTCTCATTTTAGGCATGTTTCTTGAGGGACATGGCTGTCAAAACCACTGACCTGTGAAGCGTTCCCACACTGTCACACTCTCTGGGGTCTCTGGGCTTTGCCCTGTTGCTCTCTGTGCCTGGAACACTGGATCATACTGGAAAAGGAAGAGGGAAACATGACAAGGGGGTTGGGACCAGAGAAGGTCATGGAAGCCAGTAGTTGGAAGACACGTGCTGTTCTCAGCTGTGATGCACGTAACAAATGATGATTCTCCCGGTGGGAAAAGGCATCAAGTAGGGCATATGAGTTATCATAAACAGAGATGTCAAAGAAAAGGATTCCAGGCGGGCAAAACAGCACATGCAAGAAGTGGATATGGTTCTAGCCAGCGGTCTTGAGCAAGCGCTGGCTAGTCATGAGCCCAGCACGGGAGGACATAGGCCAGGGCCAGCATCTGTGAGTGTGAAGAGCAATGGGAGACAAGGAGAGCAGCGTAGGGTAGCCAAGTGAGGAGGAGCCTGAGTCTCTGCTCAGGTTTTTGAGGTCCATGTTCCTTTTTCTAGAAGCAAGAATGTCTTTGTTTGATTTGAAGCATTGTTGCTAGAATCCTTTCCAAAAGCCAAATCCATATTTCACAGAAAAATCCCCAGCACCTGCACGCTACATGTATCTCTGCTGTCATCCTTGCTAAACATAACTTACAGAATCTAATCTCAGTACCTGGTCTGTGCTCTTGCTTTCCATTCTTATTTATCTACTTGGCTTAGACAGGATCTGAACTGTGCGTTGTACAAGTGATCTTCAAAACATCCTTCAGTTTGTGTGACCACTCCTATTTAACATAGTATTGGAGGTCCTAGCCAGAGCAATCAAGCAAAAGAAAGAAATGGAGGTATCCAAATAGGAAAAGAGGAAGTTAAATGATTTCTCTTCACAGATAATATGATTCTGTACCTAGAAAACCCTACAGAATCCACCAAAAAACTCCTAGCACTGATAGACGACTTCAGTAAAGTCTTGGGACACAAAACCAGTGGGCAAAAATCAGTTGCAGTTCTGTACACCAACAACATGCAGGCTGAGAACCAAACCCAAAACACAATCCCATTTACAGTAGCCACAGAAAAACCAGATTTGCTTGGATGAGCAATCCTGAAGTAAGGACTAAACTATTTCACATGTTGTATTTTCCTAAATCAAATCGTTAAATATTCAGTTTACTCCAGGAAGACAAGACCACGAGAAGGAAGAATAAATGGTGTGTGTAAAGCAGTGTCCTAAAAGCAGAAGATGGTAGCACCCTCCTGCCCCTCCTTTCTTCCGGCAGCTCCTCAACCTGCCACATAGGCCCTCCTTGAGCCCACCTTCCTGCCAGGCATTCTCGAACCGTTCCTTCCTCATCCACTATTTTTTTTATTTCACTAGCTTTAGGGGTACAAATAGTTTTGGGTTACATTACAGATGCATTGTATAGTGGCGAAGAAGTTTGGGCTTTAAGTATACCCACCACACCCACATGTCTGCCGAGTACCCGAGAGCTGATTTTTCATCCCTTCCCCTTCCCCCACTCCTGTGTCTCCAGTGTCCATTGAACCATTCTCTGAGCCCTTGCATGTCCTTAGCTTAGCTCCTACTTAGAAGTAAGAATATGTGGTATTTGGTTTTCTGTTCCTGCTTTAGCCCACTTAGGATGATGTTCTCCAATTCCATCCAAGTTGCTGCAAAAGACATTCTTTTATTCTTTTTTATAGTTGAACAGTATTCCATGATGTATGGGGGGAGGACCCCCCCCAAAAGGAATTATCCATTTTTTGGAGGGCAGGCCCCTTGCAATATAGACTTTCCCCAGTAGGTAAGTTTTCTAGGATCCCATCAGCACCAGTGTGCCAGATAGCATTGTTGTGAGAGCCTGCGTTTGGCTTCAGCACATTTTTCTGGAAATTCTTGCAATGCATTTGCCCATTTCATGATGGGTGATTTATGAGCACACCTGCCCACACCATGCTGAGTATTCAGCAGTTTTTGACCCAAAATGGCATGACCCCCATGCCCATACTCCCTATTTCACCCTTAGCAATTTTTTTGTTTTTTCTGGATGAAAAAAGTCCTCAAACGGAAACGTTTTGCTGATGTGGAAGAGGTGAGACAAAAAATGGCAGAAGCACTAAAAGGCATCAAAATTGACAAGTTCAAAAACTGTTGTAAGTAGTGGAGAAAGCATCTCAATAGGTGTATTGCATCAAACAGAGAGTACTTTGAAGGTGAGTTAAGTGTCAACCTGTAAGACTAAAAACACAATTTTGCTTGAGGAGGCTGAGGTGAGTGGATAGCCTGAGCCCGCGGGTTTGAGACCCGCCTGGGCAACTTGGCGAGACCTCATCTCTACAATAAATCAAAAATTAGTTGGGTGTGGCAGCGCACGCCTGTAGTTCCAGCTACTTGGAAGGCTGAGGCGGAAGGATCACCTGAGCCCAGCAGGTTGAGGCTGCAGTGGCCAGGAGCGGCCACTGCACTCCAGTCTGGGCGACAGAGTGAGACTCCAACTAAAAAAAAAAACAAAACAAAAAACCAATTTTTATAAATAAATTCCTGTTTATTGGGGTCCCCCCGTATATATCCCACAATTTCATTATCCACTGATCAGTTGATGGTCATTTAGGTTGATTTCCCATCTTTGCCATTGTAAATTGTGCTGTGATAAACATATGAGTGCAGGTGTCTTTTTTGTATAACGACCTCTGTTTCTTTGGGTAGATACCAAGTAGTAGGATTGCTGGGTAGAATGGTAGGTCTACTTTTAGTCCTTTGAGAAATCGCTATACTGATTTCCATAAAGGTTGTACTAATTTGCACTCCTACCAACAGTGTATACGCGTTCCCTTTTCACTTATCTGCACCAGCACCTATTGTTTTTTGATTTTTCAAATAATGGACATTCTGACTGGTATACAGCAGTATCTCACTGTGGTTTTCATTTGTGTCTCCCTGATGATGAGTGATGTTGAACATTTTTTCATGTCTGTTGGTCATTTGTATATCTTCTTTTGAGAGATGTCATTCGTGTCATTTGCCCACTTTTTAATGGGGTTATTTGTTTTATCTTGCTGATTTGTTTGAGTTGTTTATAGAGTCTGGGTATTAGTTCTTTGTCAGATGTTTAGTTTGTGAATATCTTCTCCCATTCTGTGGGCTGCCTATTTGCTCTGGTGTTTATTTTTTTTTCAGTCACTATTTCCCTCCCTAGTCTCCTCACAAAAGTACATCATTAATTCATTCTCTTATTATGTGCAGAAACTAAAATAATAAACATTTTGCAAACAAGAAATAGGTCATGTACATCTTTTATATTGCTCAGGGTGTAGCTAATAGTAATAATAATGATAACCAACATTTATTGGGTATTTAACTGTGTCAAGTGCTTTACATGCACTATTTGACTTAATTCTCACAGCCATCCTTTCAGAAGGATGCTATCATTACGCCCACTTTGCAGATGAGAAACTGAGACTTACTCAAGGTTACATGGGCAGTGAATGGTGAATGTAAAGTGTCCTGCCTCTAGAGTCCATGTACTGAACTACTTCTCAAAATACAAACAGCATTGACTGATTATTTACTGCATTCCAGGCATTGAGTTAAATGTATTACATGGATCACTTCATTTATTTTGTATGCATACCATGTAATAGGTGCTATTATTGTCTCCATTTTAAAGATTAAAAAACTGAGAGGTAGCGAGGTTGAACAGCTTTGTCAAGATCACATAGCTAATGGGGGCTGGAACACAGACTGGGACCCAGCTGTGACTGTGTCCCACTAATCTGCCACCTCACACAGGAAGGAATACATGTGTGATGAAGAAATTCTCAGTGTAGAAATGCCTTCTCCACATCAGTACCCCTGCTGCTAGAATCTTCTGACTTCAACCGTTGCTTCCATGACAGTCTTCCAGTGTCTTAACTGTCCTCGGGTAATCTCAGATAATGTCCAACTTATAGCAGGGTCTTCTGAACTAGAGTACACATATCAGATGGGATCTCACCAGACCCTGTCCGAAGTCTTCTCTTCCGAAGGAAATTTCAAGACCCTTAGGCTAGGATCACTGCCCCCCACTATGCTATGTTAGGTCTGGTCAAGGTAATGGTGGTTAGGACTGCTGCTTCCACAGGGAGGGGACTATTAGCTAGGCATGCTTTTCATTGTGAGTAACAGTATTGTCAGTGACTGAAACCAAGCGACTTATAGTTCTTACACAGATGCTTACATAGCAGCGGTCTGGACATGCATGGCTGCTGGAATGAGTATAGTGGCCCAGTGGCAGCAGAGCTGGCGTCTATGTGATTCACTCGGGCTTTTCCTGCTGGTTACAAGTTTGCAGGAATGTCAGGAAGAAGGCAGGAAGGGTTGCACCAGTTCTGTTTCTTTAAACAAAACACAAAAGCTTTCTCAAGAGCATCTCCAGCCAAGGTCCCCTCTGCCTCGTTAGTTACCATCGGGTCACGTAACACCAACTGCTGCAAGGGAGGCTGAGAAGTCAGGGAACAGGAATACTACAGCTGGGCACATTGCTGCCCAGAATGAGGAGGAAGGAAGACTGACGTGCTGGGCGCTGGAGGGACACATGACAGTGCCTGCCACCTGGAGCAGGAAGTCATCTGCAGCCCCATGCCTAATGTCCAATTTGCTTGAGGATGAAATTAGTCTTTCGGCAGAAACATACTCACCCCAGCACAGCCTCCCTCCCTCTCTTTGACCAGCTGGTCTCCATCCAGACTCCCCCGGAACTGAAATTCAGTCATGAATAGGAGCCATGCATCCACCTCACTTCTGCCAGCCTCTTTCTCTGTCATGCAGCCAATTATAACTCCCAGAAATCTGAATAACTGTCCTTGTTCTTGGACTCACCCTTGACCCCTAGGAACCAGGCCGTTTGTTGATCAAAAGCCCTGCATCGTGCCCACTCTCCCAGATCAGACTTCCTGCTTTTGGACTGAGGCCTAGCTTAGGTTGTGGTCCTGCCCAGTGTCAGCTCAAGTCCTCTTTGCACCTGGGAACTCCCAGCATGCCTTCAAGCTTAAGCCACACCATTTATGGCACATAATAGATTACCAAATACATTCTTGTTTAAGAGCTTTGAATATTTAAATTCCCAGGATGTCGACTGCTGTTACTAACGGAAATGGCCATCTGTCAGAAATGTTATTAAGGAAGTAACCTCATTCAATGAAGATTTGCAGCCAGTTAATTTCAAAGTATTAGACAATATGGTGAAAAATACATGAAGCTTCATTTTTTAAAAAAGAACTTTTGAACATTTCTTACATTAAATAATGAACCACCACAACAAACAGATGATGATAAAACAGGGCAGGTCTGAATAGGGGTTGATCTCGTGCTCTGTGACCAATTTACACTGAATATTGATGATGGAGGTTTCAGATCAAAGATACACAAGGAGAAATTCAGAAAACTGCTAAGGTAGTAGGGAAGCAAATATGGTAACATCATATCTGGCTCTTGGTATCTGTATTCAGGAAGGAATCTCATCTGAAGAGCTGAAATATTTTCTTTTACCCAAATAATGAGAATTATTTGACCCACCATATTTCTCTACAGCTCAGAGCTAAGAAGAATGCTTAACCATAATGACAATGACCACATTCTCCAGAGGCCTGTTATAGGTGCACCCCTGCAATCCTCCAAACTTTTAACTTTCTATTTAAAAAAAAATTTACTTGGATTATTGTTCTAGTGAAAGCCATCTCAAAGTCTTTCTTTTTTTTTAAAAGATAGAGGTTTGGAGAATTGGAGAGAGGAGCAGCCTGGGGGGATAAAGTTAATCAGATCATAGCATGTACATTTTTGTGATCTAGCTTTTTACAAAACATAGCATATTAGAATAACAAGAAGCAGACAAACAGACGGAGAGTGTGTGCCTTTCACACTATCTCTTTTGTGCGTTTAACAAGGCTTGACAGGGTTTGAATGGCAACTACATCAAGGCTGAGTGCTCTGGCAAGAGTCTGCACTGCAGACATCATGCCTGTGTTGCTAATTGCAGGAAACTTCATCTGCTGCAGTGACTGGGTGTGCCTATGTCAGGGATGACATTTGGTTATAAAAGTTCAGAAATCCAACATATTTTCTTATTGTCATGAGGGTCTCCGAATCTCTTTAGGGAGGGTCATAATTTTCCTTCAGGAAGAATTTGAGTAACTGAATGACTTCTTAACTGAGACTTCAGAGCACCATCCCCTGGCCAAACATGCCAAAGTGACTAATTTATGGTGACTCTGAGCACTGTGTTGAGAAGGCTCCAAGGTTCCAGCCAGACTCGGTGGAAAAGACGTTTAGCTTCATTCACAATGTCGGTCAGGAATTGGGGGTGGGGGTGTGGTGGGAAGTTTGGACCTATACACCATCCAGGCTGCAGGTCAGTGTCACCTGGAGGGCTTCTTAAACCATCAAGCACCAGGATTTAATAAGTCTGGGGTGGGGCCTGTGAATGTGCATCTCTAATACGTTCCCAGTTGAGGCTGCTGCTACTGACCCAGGGACCACACTCTGAGAACCACGGCAATAGGGCATAGCAGAAATCATTTTAACCAGGACATTTTTCAAAAACAATTTTTAACAATTGTTTCCAATTGCTGTAATCATAGAACAGTCTTTCTTAATGAACAAACACCTCCATAGAGTCACTTGGAAGAGTCTGTGCCCTGCAGAAGTGGATGTGCCGGCTGAGTTGTTTAATATTGATCATCTGAAATTTCAGGAGATATTAACTAGAAACAGTCATCTGGAGTTTGATCTAACCAATAAAGAATTACTCTCTCAGTGCTAATTAGGTATCAGGAGAAGCTATACTGCACACTCTCCTGGTTTGTGGATCATGTCATCAGAGCAGAAAAGGACATCTGTTCTCCTGTTTGCTGGGCCTGAGGGTGGCATCCTGCCCATTAGTGGCTAGTTAATAACTTGGTACATGACAGGCAGGTGGAGTTTTACATATGTTACTACATTTACTCTATTACCACACTTAATGCTCATGGCAATCCATTTTCCAGATGAGGAAACAGAGGCCCAAAGGGGTTAAACAACTTCCTTGAGGCCATAGAACTAGTGAGTGGCACCACTGAGACTTAAATGCAGGCGGTCGACCTCCAGAGCTGAGCTCTTAGCCACTGCTCTGGGCCGCGAGTGCAGGCCAGATTAAGTTAAATGAGCATTGGTTGAGGAGCAGAGGACAGGGACACAGGCTGCTTCTACATGGCTTGAGTCAGCCATTGGATGGTCAAAGGTGATTTCTCTCCACTTTGATTCTAGCAATGATATTTTAATACCACCTTGGCTCACCTGGATCTCCATTGTCTTCTGTGGCAAGGCCACCCCAGTGACACCTATGGGATCTGTTTCCAAAAGGGTTCTGCAAGCGTCATGCCACTGTCAATCATATCTCCTTTTAGACATGCCAAGGGACTTGGTTATTTAAAGGAATCTGTTGGCAAATGCTCTTCTTGGAAAATGAAAAATCTTCTTGTAATTAAAATAATCACCCCATGTTCTGTTTTACAAGTCTGATTATATTTTAGTACCAGACTTTTTTCTTGGCAGGTGGGAGGTGTCTGGTTTGAGTGGGAAGAGTATAGCCCAGAGGAGAAACCAAGAGCCGAAACTGGAGGCCCACTTGCTTTCTGATTCTTTCTTTTCCTCTTAAATCTAAGGGGCAAATGGAATTTAGACCAGGAATGGACGTGGTTGCCTTGGACATGAATTTCTCAGCCTTGGTGGTGCTGCCCATTCCAGGACAGCGTGGGCTTGCCCACCAAGACTCTCGCAGGTCTCCATGGCAGCTAGTGAATACGCACTGACCACCAGCACTGTCAAGGCCAGCATCATTTGTTTTTTGGCAAAGATCAAGGAAATGAGAGAACAGTAATCAGAAATTATCATACCAGTTTTCACGTATAAGTGGGAGACAAACACTGGACATACGCGGGCACAAGGATGGGAACCACAGACACTGGGTTCCTAAAGAGATGGTGGGAGCATAAGAGCTACAAAACTACCCATTAGGTACCATCCTCACCATGGGGGTGGCTCATCAGAGCCCAAACCTTGCCATCACCCAGAGTACCTCTGTAACAAATCTTCACATGTAGCCCTTGGATTTAAAACAAAATTTAAAAAAAATTAGAAAAAAGAGAAGTTCTCATACCAGAAGCCAAAGACATCCTTTGCAATTTTCCCAGCTACTCATCCAAGGATGAATCACCAAAATGTTCGGTGGCGCTTTCTCGTGGAGGGCCCTCACCCCAGGAGTCCTGCCGGGATTCTTCTCACTACTGTGAGTTTGCCTGGGTTTGTCTCTGTAGTCCTGACTAGTTTACAGAGCCCCATGTGCTGTGACCATGACTAGGGTGGGAGGGAAGACACAATCCCAGAAGAAAGCCTGCGCCCTGCAGCACCAGCCTCCTAGGAGTCTTCACTTATTGTTAAGCTATATCTAAAAACATGAGCAACCCTAATGACTGAGCTATTTATACACTGAAACTTGCCAAATTTCCCCACCCAAGCGCCTCCAGCCCCAGAGGGAGGTCTGACCACGCTCTAACCCGACCGCCCACTCTCCTGATGTCTGTGGGGCTAGAAAGAGCTCTGCGCAGAGCCTCCACAAAGGCTTCTAGTTTAGATTATTAAAAGAAAAACTGTAGGCAAATGAAATTTAGTAGTTTAATTAAGCAAATAACAATTCAAGAATCAGCCAGTCTCCAAACCAGAGTAGGTTTAGAGAGCCGCAGCACTGCTGTGTGACCAAAGAAGATGGGTGGACAGAGAAAGAAACAGGACAGACAGAAAGTGGGAATGAGGCACAGACACAGCTAGGGGTGTTGGGGTAGGGAGAGTGGGGGTGGAGGTGACAGTTGATATTTGTCTTACTTGAATGTGGTTTGAACAGTTGGCTGCCTGTGATTGGCCCAGTTTCAGTGATTGCTATAAGAGTAGGTGACAGCCTGTTTACCCATCCACTTAGGGTACAGGTCACTCTGCACAGAGAAACCTTTAGGCTGACTTTGAAATATGCCAGGAGGTACAGGGCACAGCGGCGCACGCCTGTAATCCCAGCACTTCGGGAGACTGAGGCAAGAGGATTGCCTGAGCCCACAGGTTCGAGACCAGCCCAGGCAACATGGAGAGACCTCGTCTCTACAATAAATCAAAAAATTAACTGGGTGTGGTGGTACATGCCTGTAGTTCCAGTTACTTGGAAAGCTGAGATGGAAGGATTGTTTGAGCCCAGCAGGCCGAGGCTGCAGTGGTCATGAACATGCCACTGCACTCCAGCCTGGGTGACAGAGTGAGACTCCAACCCCCCAAAAAAATTTTTGCCAGGAGGCAATGATAAGCTAAACTTAATTGAACAAGATTGAAAAATTCACATGGCCTTTGCACGCCCGCTTTGGGCCCCAGAGTGTGAGTTAGCCCAACATGGGAAGAGGGGTACGGGTACTGCTTGCACCTCCTGAGCTGTCAGATCGACTTCGGGTCATCCAATGTGGGCTTTGAGGTCACATGAGAGGCCACATGTCTCAGGGTCACAGAGTTATACTTACTTTGAGCAGCATAAGTAACTGTGCTACTGTCAAAAGTATAGCCCCTTCCCATGTAGGAAAGGATGTCCTAAAATCAGTTTAAGTGGTACTGACTGTGGTAAGAACAGAGGAGATAGTAGAGGGAAGGGTGGAGGCACCTTTAGCCTGACAAAGGATTTGCAGACATTTAGACGTCTCAAATGAGGGTTAAAAGGGAGAGAATACAGCATGAGATGACCATGTTCTGACACCCTAAATATAGCCTAAGTATTTTTTTTTTTTACAAGGAGGGGAGTTATGGGAAGAGCATATACAAAAACATGTGAACTCTTTTCAGTGATCATGATGGAGATAGTGATGTTGGCATTGTTATCTGAGTCAGTTGTATAATGTGGGGTAAACCTGCAGCGCCCTGGAAAAGGGCACCCAGATCTCTAGCCTCTGGGGCACTATTGACTAACAGCCCCAGTCCGGCCCTCCCCGTCCACCTTCGCATGCAGGCCACACCCCCAGAGCTCTCCCAGCCAATGACTGGGCTCATTGGGACACCTCTTTGGTGCCGGGACCACACCTCAGGTCAGTCTCAACCAATGACTGGGCTCCAACAGGGCACCATCCCCTCCTGCCATAGGCGCTGAGGCCACACCCCCAGTGTATTCCCAACCAGTGACTGGGCTCAGCAGGGTGCCCAGTTCACACCTGTTTCCACAGAACCAGGACTCCCAGATAAGAGACTGTGGCTCTTAGCCGGGCTCGGTGGCTCAGCCTGTAATCCCGCGCCTTGGGAGGCTGAGGTGAGTGGATTGCCTGAGCCCGTGGGTTCGAGACCCACCTGGGCAACTTGGCGAGACCTCATCTCTACAATAAATTAAAAAAATCAGCCGGGCGTGGTAGCGCGCACCTGTAATTCCGGCTACTCGGAAGGCTGAGGCGGAAGGATCTCCGGAGCCCAGCAGGTAGAGGCTGCGGTGGCCGAGAGCGGCCACTGCACTCCAGTCTGGGTGACAGAGTGAGACTCCAACTCTAAAAAAAAAAAAGAGACTGTGGCTCTTGGGCTGCCTTTCACCTGGCCAGAATTTTTTGAGAGCTGAGCTGCAGTCCTGGTCCCCTTCCCAGATGCTTCCCCACCACCATCTCATGTTCAATCCCACCTGGGCGTTGGCCTCTCTGAAAGCCCAGACTATCATAAAATAGACAGGCAATTATGGGATATTCTAATTGCTCAGTGTGAAAGGAAAGAGTTGTACATATTGTACAGGATAGGTTAAGTGAAAACCCTGAGTTCTGCCTGGGAATTGGAAACATCAGCGTGGATTCATGAGGTATTTTATCTGAAAATATTAGCCAGGCTTCAGGGTCCCCAGTGATTCTGTCATGTTCATGCCCTTGTGCAGAGCCCCCTTCCCTAACCTGTGTATGCAATAGGATATTATGCAGTGCTTCAAGCTGGGCACAATGGCACATGCCTGTAGTGCCAGTCCTGTGGACAGGCCTATGTGGTGAGCCACCAACCAAGGGCCCTATCAACAGCCAGCACCAACTGCCAGAGTTGGAGTGCGCCACTTTAGAGATGAACTGTCAGTTCAGTCAAGCCTTCAGATGACTGCAGC
Organism: Tarsius wallacei; assembly: GCA_963574415.1. Taxonomy (NCBI): domain Eukaryota; kingdom Metazoa; phylum Chordata; class Mammalia; order Primates; family Tarsiidae; genus Tarsius; species Tarsius wallacei. The sequence goes on from CAUYQG010130545.1 coordinate 17,042, forward strand.
CCTTGCATTTAGACTGTCATCTTGTGTGAGACCCTAAATCAGAAGCCACTATTGAATTCCTGATCCACAGAAACTGGTGAGATAATAAAAATTTATTGTTCCTTGAAGCGGGCATTTTTTTTTTTTTTAGTTGGGGTCTCTCTCTGTCGTCCAGGTTGGAGTGCAGTGGCATAATCACCACAGCTTTGACCTCCTGGGTTAAAGCAAACCTCCTGCTTTAGCCTCTTGAGTATCTGGAACTACAGGTGTGCACCACCACACTTAGTTAATTTTTGTATTTTTTTTGTAGAAATAAGGTCTCACTATATTACCTAGGCTGGTGTCAAGCTCCTGGGCTCAAGCGATCCTTCTACCTTGGCTTCCTGCATAGCTGGCACTACAGGCATGTGCCATTGTGCCCAGCTTGAAGTATTGCATTTGGGGTAATTTGTATTTCAGTACTAGATAACTAACATACACGCTTTTAACTTTGCCCATTGAAAAAGCCTAAAAACAATGTCCCAATCAGTGGAAATGGGCTGCTGGATTGTGGCTTTGAAATATCATTTCACTCCAGCCGGGCACGGTGACTCAATCCTGTAATTTCAGTACTTTGGGAAGCAGAGGTGAGAGAATTGCCTGAATCCAGGGGTTCGAGACCAACCTGGGTAACTTGGTGAGACCTCATCTCCTCAATAAATAAAAAAAAAATCAGCTGGGTGTGATGGCATGGGTCTGTAGTGCTAGCTGCTTGGAAAGCTGAGGTGAAAGGATCACCAAAGCCCAGCAGGCCAAGACTGCAGTTACCAGGAGTGTGCCACTGCACTCCAACCTGAGTGACAGAGACTCCAACTCAAAAAAAAAAAAAAAAAAGAAATATAGTGTCACTCTAAAACAAGCCAGAACTTCATGAAAAAGTGATTTGGGGTAAGAAATGCACAAAATGAACCTGGAATGTGCTATTATTCCTTATAATCCTCTCAAAAGGACTCAGGAGCACCTTGCAGTAGCACCTACTAGCTGGGGATGGGATGATTTGAGCTTCAATAATGGTAGTAATTTCAATGGAGTGAAACCCTATCAAATATGTTTAGACCCATGAGACCATAATGATATTTAAGAATAATTGGTCAGCCGGGCTCGGTGGCTCAGCCTGTAATCCCACGCCTTTGGGAGGCTGAGGTGAGTGGATTGCCTGAGCCCGCGGGTTCGAGACCCGCCTGGGCAAGCAAAACCTCATCTCTACAATAAAATCAAAAAATTAGCCGGGTGTGGTAGCGCGCGCCTGTAGTTCCAGCTACTTGGAAGGCTGAGGCGGAAGGATCGCCGGAGCCCAGCAGGTCGAGGCTGCGGTGGCCGGGAGCGGCCACTGCACTCCAGTCTGGG
>CAUYQG010130547.1:0-14285 GCA_963574415.1 Tarsius wallacei
TTTTTTTTTTTTTTTTTGAGTTGGAGTCTCACTCTGTCGCCCAGAGTGGAGTGCAGTGGCCGCTCCCGGCCACCGCAGCCTCGACCCGCTGGGCTCCGGCGATCCTTCCGCCTCAGCCTTCTGAGTAGCTGGAACTACAGGCACGCGCTACCACACCCGGCTAATTTTTTGATTTATTGTAGAGTTGAGGTCTCACTTGCCCAGGTGGGTCTCGAACCCGCGGGCTCAGGCAATCCACTCACCTCAGCCTCCCAAAGACGCGGGATTACAGGCTGAGCCACCGAGCCCGGCAGAGTATACACATTTTTAAAGACATAAGAGTACAAGATGAAGCAGCAAGAGTTGATGTGGAAGCTGCAGCAATTTATCCAGAAGATCTAGCTAAGATAATTGATAAAAATGGCTACACTAAAAAACCAATTTTCAGTGTAGAGGAAATAGCCCAGTGGAAGATGTTTTTATGCCTGCTCACACACATCAATTCTCAAGGAATAATTTCAACTGTCAAGTCCTATTGAAGAAATACATTTCATAAGGCTATAGCTTCCATAGATAGTGATTCCTCTGATGGATCTCAACAAAGAAAATTGAAAACTGTCAGGAACGTTTCACCATTCTAAATGCCATTAAGGACATTCGTGATGCATGGGAGGAGGTCAAAATACCATTAACAGGAGTTTGGGATATGTTGATTCCAAACCTCATGAATGACTTGGAGGGGTTCAGGACTTTGGAGGAGGAAGCAACTGTAAATGTGTTGGAAATAGCAAGAAAACTAATATTAGAAGTAGAGCCTGAAGATGTGACTAAATTGCTACAACAACATGTTAAAACTTGAACAGACAAGGAGTTGCTTCTCATGAATAAGGAAAAAATAAAAAGATTTCTTGAGATGGAATCCTCTTGAGATGAATAAAAAGATTTCTTGAGATGGAATCTTGAGATCGCCTAGTAAAGATGCTGTGAACATTATCCAAATGACAATAAAAGATTTAAAATATTCCACAGATTTAGGTGATCAAACAGAAGCAGAGTTTGAGATGATAGATTTCAATCCTGTGGGTAAAGCATTATTCTACAGAGAAAACTTTCATGTAAGTCAATCAACGAGGCAAACTTCATTGTTGTCTATTTTAAGAAATTGGCAGTCACCTCAATCTTCAGCAACCATCATTCTGATTAATCAGCAGCCATCAACACTGAGGCAAGACTCGCCACCAGCAAAAAGATTACAATTCACTGAGTGTATGATTGTTAGCATTTTTTTAGTAATAAAGTATTTTAAAATTAGAGTATACACATTTTTAAAGACATAATGTTATTGTACACATAATAGACTACAGTATAGTGTAAACATAACTTTTATATGCACTGAAAACCCAACAAATTTGTGTGACTCATTTTATTGTGATGTTTGCTTTTTTTGCAATATTTGTGTTTTGTGATATATATATATAGAATAATTAAAAACCTTCCTAGAAAGAAAACTCAAACCCTAGATAATTTCACTGATAAATTCTACCAAACATCTTAGGAAAAAATAATGACATTCCTTTACACACTTTTTCAGAAAAAGGAGGCAATACTTCCCAACCCTTTTAATACCCAAACCAGACAAAGATATTACAAGAAAACTACAGATCTCTCTTCTCATGAATGCAGACTGAAAAATCCATAACCCCTTTTTAGCCACAAAAATATATCAGACAATTTCAAATTGAAGAACATTCCACCAAATTACCTGACAAGTAGTACTTAAAATTGTCAAGATCATCAAAAACAAGGCAAGTCTAAGAAACTGTCACAGTCTAGAGGTGACTACAGGAATATGATGACTAACTAAATTGAATGTGGTAGTCTGGACAGGATACTGGGCAGAAAAAAGGCATTAGGTAAAAACTAAGCAAATTTGAACAAAGTGTGATTAAGTCAATAATGTATCAGTCCTGGTTCATTAGTTGTGACAAATGTACTATAATAATGTAAGATGTAAAAATACGGCACACTGGTTAAGAAATACTCAGAAACTCTGTAATATTTTTGCTATTGTTCTATAAATATAAAATTATCCCAAAATAGCAAGTTTATTTTAAAAATCAATGTAATTCACCATATTAAGACTAAAACAAACAAAAAAGCCCAACAACATGATCATCTCAAAGTTGCAAATCAAGCATTTCACAAAATTTAACACACATTCTAATAAAACACTCACATGCTAGAATTAAAAGATACTTCCTCTACTTTATAAAGGGCATCTACCAAAAAAGCCCAAAGCCAACATCATACTTAATGGTGAAAGACTGAATATATCCCTACCTACGATCAGGAACAAAGAAAGTATGTCTGCTCTTACCACTTCTGATCAACAATATACTAGAAGTCTTAGTACATTAAGAAAAGGAAATAAAAAATAAACAAATTAGAATTAAAAAAGTAAAACTATTTTTACTCACAAAGAAAATGAATGTGTATGTAGAATATACCGAAAAATCTATATTCATGTTAATCAATGTATAAGGTGTATATAAAACACAAATGAATTTGTTTTTAGACTTAGGTCCCATTCTCAAGCTATCTCATGATGAATATGCAAATATTCCAAAATCTGAAAAATAAAAATAAAAATCGAAAACACTTCTGGTCTCAAGCATTCCGGATAAAGGATACTCAACCTGTATGACTAACACTAATATTGTGTCCTGCACCTTAAAACTCACCATGTTCAAAACTTGTTCATCTGCTCTATTAGTCAATCAGTTAAAGATTGATTTCATCACCATTTACCCAGTCTTCAAAGCTAGACACTTCATTCTTGACTCCTCTCACTTCCTTACATCCACATCTTATTGACTCTCGCTTCCAAGTGTCTCTAAATTTTTCTCTTCATTATTTGAGTTCGGATCTTCATTATCATTTGCTTCAATTATGTTCAACTGTCTCCTAAATGGTTTGTCTGCCTTGTCTGTCTTTCAAACAATTCTTTGATAGAGCTTTTTTCAAAAGCACAAATTATATCAGTAAATTTTTGCACCTCCCTCATGGTGGGCAGTCTTTGAATGAATGTCAGCATTTCTGTAGGGAAAGATTGAGATGCTGAAAATAAAAATATATGGTGTTACAACTCCTGTACATTTATTCCACAATACTCTACTTCATGTTAGAAGTTTAAAGAAAATCCAAAATAATAGTTTTTATTTTCAACATGTGCTTGCATGTATATTATAACACATACATTCAGTAACTAGAGAATGTTTCTATCATATACATATCACATTGATCATGTTTATGATTCAATTTAAAAATATATAAACTTTAATACCAAATGACAGAAAAAGGTATTAAGATTGATATCTCTGAATACACACCAAAATTTTATTTGTACCTTGCCGCATTTTCCAAACTTTCCAAAATGTACATATATTTTATAGTTATAAAAATATACTTTAAGAAATGAAAAAAGTATGTATTCCATAAAACCAAAATTATAAAAAGTTAAGATTATTAAATCTCTTAAATTGAAGTCAGGCTTGGTGGCTCAGCCTGTAATCCTGCGTTTTGGGAGGCTGGTAAGTGAATTGCCTGAGCCCGCGGGTTCGAGACCCGCCTGGGCAGGCGAGACCTCATCTCTACAATAAATCAAAAATTAGCCGGGCGTGGTAGTGCACGCCTGTAGTTCCAGCTACTTGGAAGGCTGAGGCAGAAGGGTCGCCAGACCCCAGCAGGTCGAGGCTGTGGTGACCGGAAGCGTGCCACTGCACTCCAGTCTGGGTGACAGAGTGAGACTCCAGCTCAAAAAAAAAAAAAAAAAACTCCTAAGTTTTTAAAAGTTGTATGTATTTATGGTATACAATATGATACTTTAATATATGTATACAATGTGGAATGGCTAAATCAAGCAAATTAACATTAAAGTTATTTTATAGACTATGGATCATAGTAACCAAAGGGTCCTTAGATTCAATATGTAGAAATGATTTTTTCCAAAAACATAAGGTTAGTCTCAATGAAAAAAAGTATCAACCCAAAGTTATATAAATACAAAATACAAAATGAAGTGGACGTTTGAAGTTGGGTTGGTTTTCATTCTTCAAATATTTCAGGTTCAAATGCTTTGGGGCCTTAAAAGCTTCAAATTAGTTATTGAATCCTACTTTGTTTTGCATTTACACATATAACTTAAGAATATAATTTGACAATATATAAAGAACTCTCAAAACTCATTAATAAAAACTAATATAACCCAATTAAAAGTGCTTTATATTTGAATAGAAATTACACTCTAATTTAACATAGTTCTGGAAGTCCTAGCCAGAAGAATTAGGCAGGATAAAGAAATGCAAGACATCCAAATAGGAAAAGAGGAAGTCAAATGATCTCTCTATATCATCTACAGAGGAAATGATTCTATATCTGAAAACTCTGAAGCTTCCTCCAAAAGACTCCTAGACCTGATAAGTTACTTCAGTAAAATCAACACACACACAAAAATCAGTAGCATTTCTATACACATAAAAAATATTCAGGCAGAGAACCAAATAAAGAATACAATCCCATTTACAATAGTCACAAAAAATAAGCTACACAGGAATACATAGAACCAAGGTGAATATCTCCACAAATTTATGACCAAGTCCAAGTGGACTGGATAAAAAAAAATGTGGCACATCTACATGATGGAATATTACACAGTTATAAAGAAGGACAAAATTATGGACTTTGTAGCAACTTGGATGGATTTAGAGTCCATCATACTCAATGATGTATCACAGAAACAAAGAACTGAATACCATATGTTCTCACTCATAAGTGGATTCTGAGCATTTATCATATACTATGTGAAGGGGATTGGCAGTAGTAGGTCACTGCCAGGAGAGGGAGAATACATAATACTAATAAGCATACCTGATCCAAAACCAGTGAAGTGAGGAGCAGTGGAAGGTCCAAACTTCATTTGTACAATGACCACCCTGAATTATACTCTATATTTAAAAATTAAAAAAAAAAAAAGCAAACGCAGCAAAAATCAAGTGTGACCTAATTAAACTGAAGAGCTTCTGCACAACAAAAGAAACTATCAAGAGCACAAATGGACAACATACAGAATGAGAGAAAATATTTGCAAACTATGCATCTGACAAAGGATTCATACCAGACTCTATAAGAAACTTAAGTGAATGAACAAGAAAAAAACGAATATCCCCATTAAAAAGGGGGCAAAGGACATGAACAGACATTTCTCAAAAGAAGACATACAAGGGCCAACAAATGTATGAAAAAATGTTCAACCTTACGAATCATCACAGAAATGCAAGTCAAAACCACAATGAGATACCATCTCATACCAGTCAGAATAGTGATGATTAAAAAGTAAAAAATCAACAGATATTGGAGAGGTTGGAAAGAAAAGAGAATGCTTATTCACTGCTGGCAGGAATGTAAGCTAAAGTTCAGTTCCTGTGGAAAGCAATTTGATTTTCTCAAAGAACTAAAAATAGACTTACCATTTGACCCAACAATCCTACTACTGGGTGTGCATCCAAGGGAGTATAAATCATTCCACCAAAAAGACACCTGTACTCATATGTTTATTGCAGCACTATTAATAATAGCAAAGACATGGAAACAACCTAGGCGCCCATCAATGGTGGACTGGAAAAAGAAAATGTTGTACATATACACCATGAAACACATAGCCATAACAAAGAACAAAATTATGTCCTTTGCAATAATATGGACACAGCTGAAGGCCATTATTCTAAGTGAATTAACATAGCAACAGAAAACCAAATACTACATGTTCTTACTCATAAGTGGGATTTAAACACTGGGTACATAACGGACATAAAGATGGGAACGACAGACATGGGGGACTCCAAAGCTGGGGAGGCAGAGAAAGGGGCAAGGGCCGAAAAACTACCTGCTAGGTGCCATGCTCACTATTCGTGTAGTGGGTTCAACAGAAGCCCAAACCTCACCATCATGCACATGTACAATGTACCCCCAATCTAAAATAAATAAAAATGAAGAAGCCACCTCAAGGTGTCTCTGGCCTCCTTCTTCTCAACCTCCTAATCACCAACTACCAAATCACAGGCCTTTATCCAGACCCACCAAGGTGCTCAATTCTTTCTTATGTCCCTCCCTGTAAGGCCAAGAATGTAACCACACTTAATACGCTTTCATAAGAGAATGTATAGGTTAATCTCTGTTCTCTGATCCATTCATTCTCCCTAGTAATTTTCTGCATGGAATTCCTCTTCTCCCCGCTCCCATAACCTGTTTTTCCAGGATATATATAGTATATATAAGCTTATATATATATATATATATAAGCTTCCAAACCACCTTTGGGAGTGGAGGGATGAACAGGCAATCTGTGATTTTTCCTGTATATACATATTAAATAAATGTAAATGTCTTTTCTCTATTAAAAAAATAGAAATACCCCCCAAAAGATATACAAATGGCAAGGAACACCTGAAAGGAGGCTCAGCATCATTAGGGAAACACATCAAAACCACAATACGAAACGTCTTCATACCCACTAAGACACCAAGATGGCTATAATAAAAAATACAGAAAATAACAAGTGTTTGAAAGGATGTAGAAAAATTGGAACCCTTATATATTGCTGGTGGGAATGTAAAATGTTGTAGCTGTCTTGAAAAATGGCTTGACATTTCCTCAAAAAATTAAATTTAGTTACCTTAAGACCCAACAGTTCCATTCCTAGTATATACTCCTAGTATACGGTCAACCAAAAATCAGTATATGAATGTTCATGGAAGCATTATTCATAAGTAGCCAAAATGTCTATTTATGGCATTTGACAAAATGAGACCACCTAAATGTCCATCAACTGATGAATGAATAAACAAAATGTGGTATATCTATCCATATAATGAAATATTTTTTGGCAATAAAAAGTAATAATGTACTAATTCATTCTACAACATAAATAAACCTTGAACACACCATGCTAACTGAAAGAAGCCAGTTACAAAAGACCACAAGTACATGATTCCAGTTATATGAACTATACAGAAAAGGCAAAGTTAGAGATAGAAAACAGATAAGTGATTGTTTGAGCTAGGAACGGGAAGGGTAATAGAGGAGAACAGGGAGTGACGGTTAATGGCTATGGTTTTTTTCTGGGGGGAGAGGGGTATGAAAATGCTCTAAGCCTTTGGTGATGGCTTCAGAGTACACTTTCAACAGGTGAGTTACATCATATGGACTTTATATGTCAATACAGTTGTGTCTTTTTCCTTAAAGGATGTTGTCTGGTCCCTTTTACAAGTTACATAGTCAGTGGAATCAGGTTTTTCATTATGAATGGGGATAGTATCTGTTTCCATCTTTCCACCTCCAGCTATAAGAATTCATAAAGGCAAATGAAGGAAGCATTCTAGAAAGCTACTTTCATAACTTGCAGATGACTATATTGGTTATCTATTGCTGTCTAACAAATTATCCCAAAGCATAGCAGCTTAAGATGACATTTGTTGTCTTACACAGTTTCTAAGGACGCTATAGTTCCATTCCTAGTATATACTCCTGATATATGTTCAACCAAAAATCTGTATATGAATGGAACCAGGGAGTGCCTTAGCTGGTTAGGTCTGGCTCAAGTCCCTTATGAGATTACAGTCAAGCTGTCAGTCAGGGTTGCTATCTCTGAAGTCTTATCTGGGGTTAGAAAATCTGTTTCTAAGCTCACTCACATGGCTGTTAGTTGGAGGCTTCAGTTTCTTTCTGCCCTTGCTGGTTTCTCTGTAGGGCTGCTCATAACATGACTTCTTCCAGATCACATGATCAGAGAAGAGAGTGGTGAAGACCATCAAGACAGAAGCTTGGTCTTTCATAACCTAATCTCAGAGGTGACACACATCATCATTTTTGCCAAATCCTATTGGTAATACAAATCAATTCTGATACAATGTAAGAAAGCATTAGAATAGGGTGTGAATAGCAAGAGGTGGGAATCACTGGATACTATTGTGGAGGCTGGCTACCAAAATGATGTTATAACAATAAACAGGCCAAATATTCCACATAAGCAGATGTTTAATCTTTGCACTGAAAGAGGATATTACATAGTCCTTAACAGTGTGACAGACATAACACACTCTTGGAGATATTTTATGAGCTGCAATAAAAGGGTTCACAAGGATCATTCCTACCATTTTCCATTATCTTTATAACTGAGTTACTATTAGAACAAAGAAACACAAAAGTGAGGGCTGGTGGGGGGAGTATAAGAAGGATTTAGTCAGCTTTACTCTCCCCTCCTCCATCACTGACAGATGAGGAAGAAGCCCCAGTCACGGAAAGAACAGGCCACTCTACCAGCGTCATATAGTGCTAGAGTAGGGCACTAGAATTCATTTTCTGTGTCTTCCCATTACACTCAGAACTACGCATCAGATAACCAACGCCAGTGACTCAAAATACAGACAACACGGTCAATGTGGAAGCCTTGAAATCAATGTATGTTAAACAGCTGGTCACTCCAAAACTGATATTTCTTTGTGTGGCTTTTCAATGTTGGCTGTGTTATACTTTCTCAAGCAGCAGTAGACCCTTATCCCTCATTTCACTCCAACTGAGAATTGACCTACTTAGCCAGAAGAAGAAAAGAATCATTCATTCAGTTCAGCTAATATTTACAGAATATCTCTTCTATACCTGGCACTGAACATGCAGATTAAGAAGAGTAGGCAATACGGTCCCTTCACTCAAAAAGCAGGTAGTCAAGTTGAGAAGGCAAGACCTAAACCTGAAACACTCAGAAAATAAGACATCGTATGACAAGAAATCACAAAGATTTATGTATTTTAAACAATTGTATTTAACAAAAGCTTATAATTACAGTATGTCAAATGCATTCAAATTATAACTCTTTTAATACCCTATGAGGTTCTCCCCATTTTGCAAATGATGAAAGTGAGGCCTAAAGAAGTTAAGTAAGTTGTCAAAGTTCTCACGGCTGGTAAGAGGAAGGACCAGTGTTCAAACTCAGGAAGGACAGGCTCTAGAGTGCACACTTTCTTAACCGCAATAACATGAAGCTTCTCAATAATAGTAAAAATTACCGGGTGGCTTCCTTAATATGTCTTACTTTTCAAGGTTGTGAAGGAAAGTCAATAATGAAATGCCAAAACTCCTCTGAGAAAACCTAGCTTTCAGGCTGTAAGGGGGAAGAGAATATCCAGTTCAATACAGTAAGGATGTCTTAGGACAGCCCCTGATGGATAGGGGCGAGGAAGGGCAAATAAATGTGCGCTAATGAGGCAGTGCTTTCCTGGTGACAAAATGAAAGACAAAACGGAATCATAACTACAATTAGTAAAGTAAGCTAAAGTTGGGATGAAGAAATTAAATGGATATGCTGTCCTGCAAGTACAAAAACAAATTAATTTGACCCAGTCAAAGCCCACTAGAATGTGGAAAGAATAAATATAATCTCCTAAAGATTTTCTCCCAGAATCATACAAGAAAATGAGCACACAGCAGCAGAAACAGATGTATCTGATCATTTTAAAGAATATGGAAAGCAGTTTGAAAAGAATAAACCACTATGTGGGCCTCGAAGTCTTTTGCCTAACAAAGCAATGAATTCCATTTTGGTAAAAATTTGCCAACTCTGCCACCTTATAAAGCAACGCTGTCTCTTTCCTTTATATTCGAACTTCACAACTTTGAAAAATGTTCCTTGCAAGGAAAAAAGATCTTGTAGGCTGCTGACAATCTTCACGTATTAAATTTCTACTTTGGTGTTCTCATCACACCCTTTGGATCATCCATGGATCTCTCAATTAAAAAAAACTCAGAACACATTGTCCGAGGTTATAGGAATGGGATGTACATAGGGCTAACTGGCATGAAATGCACGCTAGCACAAGGAACAGTGTTTGGCATAGGTTTTTCCTAAGATAATATGTCAGTATAGTTTATTGTAATTTTGAAAAGGTCTTAATTTTTTTAACTTCCTCTAAAGTTCAAAATTTTATTTAAAAGTCTGTTACCAAGGAAGTGTATCTGGTACAGAAGATTTATAAAACCCCCAAAGAAAGTTTAGTAATTTCTCTTTTAAATTAACTTTTCCTTGAAATTATGTCAAAATGTTACTATACCTATCTAAGAGTCTCAGCATGACAGAGGCTTTTATGAGATCATTCAGTTCATTCCCACTACAAGACATGAAAGGTTCTCACTAAACTATCACAGGCAGAGACAGATTTTCATTCTGCTATGAAAATATATTTTACTATCATCCTCAGTAAACTACTTCAGAATAAAAATATACTTCCTTTATTTGAAAGTATGATAAGCTACCATCCACTTTAGGCTAATATTAAAGTTATGATGCTAACACAGCAGGGGAAAAAGAAAATGGAATAATGTAGAATTTGTACAACACAACAGGGATAGTCTGAGTGGCTGATATGAGCATGGTTTGTATATGTGTGTGTGGTTATGCAAACAGAAGTTAATTGGCCAAAAGGAATCAGTTAGCAAAGGCTGCTTTCCTGGTCACCAGTGCCTTCTGATTGGGCTCCCTCACCTTACCGTCCTTACCCCAAACTAGTCAGTTCTATATGTATTTAATCTGAATTCAAAGCTTTGGCATATATGAACCTCCTAGAGCCTCTTTCTCGTAAGTAGCTGAGCAAACCAGGTCAATCCTCCATGGCTCAAACCCTCATTTTCCTGGAATCATTATAAACATTCTTAGAACCTCTGTCTAGGGAAACCTCAAGAGTTGTCAGGGTCTACCAAAAACAAATTCAAAATATTCTGAGCTAATCTTGCCTCAGGCCAGATCTAGAAACATAATTGTCTTGTTAAAAGAAATGTACTATTAGACTAGCTAGCTTCCAGATTCTCTTTCATTTTTTAAATTTCCCATATGCCATGGTCCTCAAGGAACCTCTCTACGAGGATAATGTGTTCTACTTCTGCTGTCATTGCTATACTACCACTAACAATAAATAGCCTACATATACATAGCACTGATTATGTGCCAGAGACTACTTTAAGAAGTTTACATATTTAAGACCCATTTAGTCCTCCTTAAAATTCTATGAGATAGGTATTGTTACTATCCCTGGTTTAAAAACGCACCCAAGATCATGCAGCTAGTAAGGGGAAGTACCAGGATTCAGACCTGGCAATTTGGTTTCAGATCCATGCTCTTAGGCATTGTGTCATACTCCTTTAGTTTGTGTAATGTAAAGATAGTCCATTAAGACTAGAGATGTGGGTTCTAACCCTGTTTCTGACATTATTAAACTGTGTGACCTAGAGAAAGTTTTTGACTCAATGAGCCAAGATCAATGATCCATTTCTGGTTAAACAACGCTGTGATGACAAAATAGGTGCTTTCTGTTAACAAGCTTGACATCACTAGGTGAGCCAGGAAGTTGGAATCTTAAAAATGAAATATATCTAAGGGTAGGGAAGAAGGCAACTAACACTAAGTTAATCGTCTAAGCATTTTTACGTATTTCCTCATTTTATAATCAATGATGTAAGCATCACGATTCATATTTTACAGAGGAAAACACCGAGACTCAGAGATTAGGTAATTTAACCAACACACACAGATAATCAGGATGGAGTGCCAACATTTGAATGCAACCAAAGAGCAAGCACTTTCTGCTGTACCACAATGTTTTCCTGGTGTTGTCTTTCTTCTCAGCAACAAAAAGCAAAGATTTAAACAGATGTACGACTTAGTACAGGACCTTGTACCGGGATACCCAATCCCCTGGCCTCATGGCCTGTTAGGAACCTGGCTGCACAGCAAGAGGTGAGTGGCAGGCTAGCATAGCTCCGCCTCCTATCAGATCAGTGACAGCTTTAGATTCTTATAGAAGCAGGAACCCTACTGTGAACTGCGTATGCGAAGGATCTGGGTTACATGCTCCTTCTGAGAACTGAATGCCTGATGATTTGAGTTGGATGCCAGTGCTGGGGAGTGGCTGCAAGTACAGATTAACATGATCAGTGAGGTTTGACTGCATGTGCCTCTCCCGACCACCATCTGTGGAAAAACTGTCCTCCACAAAACTGGTCCTTGATACCAAAAAAGTCCCTGTGTGGTTACTGTTGTAAACACACACAGTAAACACACAATAAATTAAGTTGAAGGTGAAGATAGAGATAGGTGAATACCAACTTAAAAGTGGTATTGTTACCTCAAACAAAAGTGGATACATTTTTGTGCAATTTCTACACAGTGGGTTGTTTACCATATCAAAACAATAAATTTCAGGAGAAAAAGTTTGTATGGCTTGAATTCATTCCTCAATAAATAATGAAGAGATACCATAAGAATGCCAATATACATGAGATTTCTATACCACATACATGTGTTCTTGGGGTATTTTGCTGTATGCAATTACTTGCTAAAAATAACTCAGAATTATTTTGTTACAAGGACTCTCCATTTTTTTCCCTTATCAAGACTATGACAAATACCAATGAACAAGGAAAGTCTCTTACATATTAGCTACCTAAAAGGAGGTCCAGAAAGTCAGAAACTACTACACTAACTTATTAAATTCCTCCTTTGGTTTGGAAACAAAACCAATTATCTATACACCAATTCATCCAACAAATAATAACTGAATACTAAGTATGTACAAGACATTATTTTATTAATAAATGTATGCTAGGACACTAAAGGGAATAAGCACATAAGGAGAGTCCAATGAAGTGTGATTTCGTGCTATTAATAAAAGATACACAGGGTTTTTATCATGCTGTTTCCCATACATATATACAATTATGTGTCCATTTGTTTTAAAAGGCACTAATGTGACTCTCATTTCACAGATGAGAAAACTGAGGCTTGGAGTAACTGGTTGCTATGGTCTGTGTCCCCTCCAAAATTCCTATGTTGAAATTTAATTGTTAACATGATAGTATTGAGAGGTAGAGCCTTTAGGAGTTGATTAAGTCATGAGGGTAAATCCCCACAAGTAGGATTTGCATTCTTTTAATTTAATTTTTAATTTTTAAATTTTATTTTAAAGATGTGGGGTACAATTCAGGATTAGGAATACAAGGGGTCATTGTACAGGTAAAGTTTGGGCCTTCCTTTGGTCCCCACTTTGCTTGGTTTGAGATCAGGTACCCGTATTGATGTTGTACCCCATCCCCTGGCCCAGCAGTATCCCACTACTGCCAATCCCTTTCTTATAGTATTATGGTAAATGTTCAGGGTCTGCTTAGGAGTGAGAACGTGTGGCTCTCTGTTCTTTGTTTCTGTGGTAGATCACGGAGTTCTAAAACAGGTGCAAGGGAGCTCTTTGCCCCTTCCACATGTGAGAACACAGTAAGAGATGCCATATTAGAACCGGAGAGAAGCCTTCAGCAAACACAAAACCTGCCAGTACTTTATCTTGGACTTCTCAGCCTCCAGAACTATGAGGAATACATCTCTATTACTTAAATATAAAACATATATATGAGTGCTATAGGAGTATGGATGTTATTTATGAAGGGTTAGAGTTCCCGTAGGAAGTGGCATTTGAGCAAAGGTTAGCGAATACAGAGTGTTTAGAAACTGCAAGTATAGCCAGGTTCGGTGGCTCAGACTATAATCCCTCGCCTTGGGAGGCTGAGGTGAGTGGATTGCCTGAGCCCGTGGGTTCGAGACCCGCCTGGGCAACCTGGCGAGACCTCATCTCTACAATAAATCAAAAATTAGCTGAGTGTGGTAGCGCACGCCTGTAGTTCCAGCTACTTGGAAGGCTGAGGTGGAAGGATCGTCGGAGCCCAGCAGGTCGAGGCTGCGGCGGCCAGGAGCAGCCACTGCACTCCAGTCTGGGCGACAGAGTGAGACTCCAACTCAAAAAAAAAAAAATAGAAACTGCAAGTATTAGAATTCAGAGTATACATAGGGAAGTCATTTGATTTATTGAATTTCAACATAAAACTAGAAGAGGTTTAATAAATAATATATTTCGCCGGGCTTGGTGGCTCAGCCTGTAATCCCGCGCCTTGGGAGGCTGAGGTGAGTGGATTGCCTGAGCCTGCGGGTTCGAGACCCACCTGGGCAGCTTGGTGAGACCTCATCTCTACAATAAATCAAAAATCAGCCAGGCGTAGTAGCACGCGCCTATAGTTCCAGCTACTTGGAAGGCTGAGGCGGAAGGATCGCCGGAGCCCAGCAGGTCAAGGCTGCGGTGGCCAGGAGCGGCCACTGCACTCCAGTCTGGGCGACAGAGTGAGACTCCAACTCAAAACAAACAAACAAACAAACAAAAAAG
>CAUYQG010130551.1:0-23149 GCA_963574415.1 Tarsius wallacei
GAGGTGTCTCCCCATCCCCAGACAGATATTTACCACCATTAATCCCATCGCCCTCACCCTTGAATTCTTACTAAAGAGATTTCACCCCCCCACCCCCTTGAATTCTTACTAAAGAGATTTCACCCAGTGTTCCTCCAAGGAGGCTGCACTTTGATCCCAGGGGAATACACAAAGGCAATAAGTGAGAGCCAGCATCACCAGCTCAATAATTAGCAGCCTGTGAGTAACAAATTGGTGACCCAGCCCAGTTACTGTTGTCTGTGTCATAAAATAATTAAAGCTTATCAACGAACACAGCAGATGTCAAGATGGCCAAGGAATGAAGGAACAAAAAACTGAATCACTCTTTCTTCCCAGCTTCTTAAAATTGGATGAATAGGCTGGGAAAGAACTGATGATGTTTGAAGACGTGGAGCTCATGGTAGAGATGGAATGGAGGGATTAGAATCCAACAGGGCCTGATGTGGCAGAGGGCCCAAAGACCAAACCCTGCTAACTGGCCATGACTAGGTAGGGTGAACCTTTCTAAACTGGTTTCTGATGGATCTGGAAACACAGTCCTTTCCCTGTGTTTTCTGAGCAACGGTAACAATATCAAGAGCCTTCATTTTCTATGTATTTTAACACATATAGAAAAGCAAAGTGAGCTGAGCAGGTTATAAACAATTTGGTTCACCATGTCAGCTTTGCCCACATCTCTACCCTCCTCACAGATCTTCCTGTGTCAGCGTCCCACTCTTCATGCCTTTGTCTACCTTTGCTGTTCTTCGTAGTCTTATTACCACTCATCTTTACAATCCATAGCTCTTGGCTTATTTGTCTACTGTGGGTCTTACCAATTAGAACAATAGCTCCCCAAAGGCAAGGACTTTGTTTTATTCACTGCTGCATCTCAGAGCAAAGAAAAATGCCTGGCTTGAAGTAGATGCTTAGGAAGTACCGCTGAATGAATGAACTAATGAATGAATGAATGAATTCATGAGACCACTGCTTATCATAATAGCTAGTATATACAGACCATTTTGCTGTGAAAGTTAGCTCCTCAGGCCTTCCCTGGAAATGTGTGATACTTTGGTACCTTAACCCTCTCCTCCCATTTTTCCATGAAAATTCCCAAGGAAGTTCTTCTGGGTTAAACTGAGCTGTAAATATATGTACACTGTATGAAGATGTATGGGAGAGGTGAAATGAAGTGACCCATGCTGGGATTACTCTGGCCTGGCTATATCAGCACATGACCCACTGCCATATGACTCAAACAGAGGAAGACACAAGGTCACAGACTAACTGCCTGGGAATCCAGCAAGAACTTCCGCCTCTGGGAGAAAGCTCTGATGTACACCTTTTTAATCCACTGGCAGTGCTGACTTTTAAAGTACTTCAATGGTCTATCCAACTTAAAGGATTTTTCACTTGGCCTGTGATTTTATGTATTTCTACATATTCAAAGTTTTTTTATTCCAAGTTTCACTGGCTTCTTTTCACAGTTTTTATCTCCTTCACTGTTTTCTTTTCACAGATAATTTTCCCCCTAATTCTGTAGAAAAGTAAGATAAAGATATTAACCTTTTTACTTAGAGGAATTAAACTATGCAAACTCATGCTTTTATTGCTTTTCCACATAGACGATACTGTGATCTTTTCTGAAATAGGAAAATTGATAAACTAAGTGCATCCTTATGACATAGGAGCAGGGTGACATTCTATCAACAGCACCTGCGGATGACAGATTGATGGTATCAGTGTTATATACAAAGGCTCACACTTTCTTTCCCTTTTCAGCAACACAGATATCCTGCCCTTGTTTTTATTTTTGTTTTTTTAGGGTGCATGATAGGAGAAAAGGATGTTTGTAGGATTCCGCATCACATTGTCTTGGTACATAAG
This sequence comes from Tarsius wallacei, assembly GCA_963574415.1. Taxonomy (NCBI): domain Eukaryota; kingdom Metazoa; phylum Chordata; class Mammalia; order Primates; family Tarsiidae; genus Tarsius; species Tarsius wallacei. The sequence goes on from CAUYQG010130551.1 coordinate 1,888, forward strand.
CCCTTCCATTTTTATCACACAATCACACAAAGCAAACTGACATAAAAGATAAACGCTAGGTCTGAGCAAGGCCCCTTTATCTAACAGACAAGTTCATGGAAAAGAATGTGGGGCAATAACAATGAAAAGAGCAGAGTAATAACCCAGCTGAGGAGTTAAGGAATCACAGGCAGACAGAGCCACAAAGGACCACAGAGATCAGCCAGTTCAAGCTGCCATTTCACAGAACAATTCCAGCAAAAATACCAAGAGAGTCACCCAATTGCAACATTAACTAAAATGTAGTAAGACTGTTGCTACCGATTATCTTTCTGCTATATCTGCATTTAGCACTAGGTGTTGCTATACTGCTATTTATAGATCAGCCTTTCTTTGATATGCAGCGGGACCTTAACCTCCTAATTTGTGTTCCATCCTGCAGATGCTGAATTTTTGAAATCATACTCCACTAGTATCGTGTACGTTACATTGAACTAGCTTCATTTAAATGGTGCAGGCGTGACATATTGCATCCACCGAAATAGCCACCCTGGAAATAAATGATCAATATATGCTAAGCAAAGGCTACTCCAAAGTCAAATTTTTCGAATTGTCCTAATTCAAATATTTACTTAAACTCTGTTTTTATATTATGTGCAATTCAAGGGGAATGACATTGTTAGCTGTGTGTTTCCTGGAACTGACTGTCTGCTACAAGGCCACAGATAAAGTTTGTTTATAGAAAAACAAACATGAAAAAAAATTAGCACTGTTCTATTTGGGATTTAATACTCAACACACACACTGAGTGGAAGACAGGACAGCCTTCTAGAACCTTTCTTTCGTCATGGTAACAGACAACAGAAATGCTTCAACCCCATCTAGTGACGGATGAGTCATTACTTAGATTAGTTCAGTTGTTCAAAGTTTGAATGGTAATATCAAAGAGAGAAACAGGTCATGCTTCAAGAAACTTATGATTTAGGAAGAGGGCACATTTTCAATTCACCTTTAAGTTTTAAAAGATAAAAAAGTCAATTTAAAATCTTCAGAATATATGCCACAAAACAATGTTTAGCGTACTGTTGCTAAACACGTTTTTTAGGTTTGGTTATTTACAAGTAACTATTTATAACAAAAATAATCAGGTAATGATGCTAATAATAGTCCAAGGTTTTTAGCTGAAGAAAAAGTGAAGGCTGAAGCCTCGAGGGCAGCATCTTCATCACCTGATGGAGCTTGGCATAGTGTTTGTGCAGAGGTTGCTACTAAGGTCTACAATATAAGCCCTTTGTGCTAGTCCTAAGGAGAAGTTTCTTCCAGTGTTTATAGTTTGGGCCCTGTGCTGAAAGAACTAAGTACCTGACTGAAGTTTGACTTTCTTACAAACTGTTCTTCCCAGCTTTCTCTCTACCACAAACACAGTCCTTCTCTAAAGATTCTATTTCCTTTTTATCCTTTGAGGATAAAACTATGCTTTGTGGTTTCTATATTCACTCAGGATATTTAAAAACAGAATGAGCTGCACATTTTCTCCCAAGTCTTTCTTCACAGTAGTTCCCCTTCCTCACTTCCCAGAGCCTCAAGACTGTGTAGAGTAGTATCCACAGTGACGATCATATCAGAGATGGGCAACTTTTCAAAAGTGAGAGGTCAAAATCCTAATCCATGGTCTTGTGAACTTAGGGTAACAAGTGTTTATGTGTTAAGTGAATTGTCTATTTCTTAAAAAGGGGAGGGGGAAATAATTTTTGGAAGAATCCATTTTGAGGATAAATGTTTAGTGAATAACGAAAGAGAGAAACGGTGTAACTGACATTGAAGACGTTTCTGCCATCTTTGGTCAAGCCCACTTCTCTACAGACCAGTAGTAGGTAAGTCTAAGGGCAGGTGTGGGGGTAAGAAACAGTAAGTGCTATGAAAACGGACTTATCATTCACACACACACACACAGCCATGCATACATAAATTGTCAAATACTTGCCCTTTGTTTTTCTTAATGCTCAACTGAACAAAGTTATAGAAAATGCTTTCTAATGTCATCTACTAATCTTTTCATTCTTTGGTATGCTCTAAGTAGGCTTCCTTTACATAATTCCAAAGAGATGAATATGGGTCCTGCTCTTGCTTAAATTTTACTTCCAGCAGTGTTTAAGAACTCTTATTTTTAAGTTTGTTCCGAGATTGATTGAGCAAAATCTCTCGACCAAAAGCAAAATAAAAGCCAAATTCCAACCCTTTTGCCTCATTTCATGTTTTATTATTCTATGTTTCCTAATAATAAATTTTGTAAATATGTAAACGGGAACATGTTCTTATGACAGGCAAGGCTATGCACATTTAATACAAGTTGCGGACCCCAGAGATATGCATTTCAGGCCACATACAATTTATCTTTTTTCCTTCCTTCCTTGATATGGGGTGGGGGGGAGTTGAAGCCTAAAATACATTATAAAACCCAACTATGTGCATTTAAGGTCAATGATGAATAATGGACTTTAATACCCATAGCAGAGACAGAGCTGGCCTGAGGACTGCTACTGACTTACAGATATGATACCCACAAATCAGAAGTTACATTGATGAGAGCCCACCACATTAATGCAAGGTGCTACTAAAATGTATGTTAAAGCCTAGCATTAGTAAAGCACTAGAAATGTTTATTCATGACCAGCTAAGCCCACACATAATGTAAAGAACTCATTATATGTGTTTATAATAATAACAAGGCCAGTTGTGGTACCTCACACCTGTAATCCTAGCACTTGAGGAAGCTGTGGTGGGAGAATTGCCTGAGGCCAGGAGTCTGAGTCCAGCCTGGGCAACATAGGGAGACACCAACTCTACAAATAATAATAATAACAATAAAAATTATCAAAAAATCTGTTTAAATTGTCCTTGTTAATCCAGGGCTAGACAATAGTTTTTGTTTTAAAGACATCTCAAAAAGCACATCAACATTTGTCAAATCAAAGAAGTATTCACAACATAGATTTGATTACTTTTAAAATGGACATATAATTGTACATATTTATGGGGTACATAGTGATGTTTTAATATACATAACGTATAGCGATCAGATTAGGTTAATTGGCATATCATCTCAAACATTTGTCATTTGTTTGTGTTGGGACCATTCAGTATCCTCCTTCTAGCGTTAGAAGTACTATCATCTATCATGGCCGCCACTATGGCCACCCTCCGTGGCACAGAACGCTGGAACCTACTCCTCTCCAGCCGCAGTTTTGTGTCCTTAAACAAATCTCTCCCTGTTCCCCTTCTCCCCTTTCCAGACTGTATTATCCTCTGTCCTACTTTTAACTCCTGCACGATCAACTTTTTTTAGCTGCCACACAGAAGTGAGAACATGCAGTAAGGGACCATTTCTAGGGTTAATTTTTGAAAGACAGAATTGCGTCAGTTAGAGAAACCTTGTGCTCCATTTTCTTCGAAGAAAGATTGGCAACATGTTTCGTGCACTTTTAGTGAGCACAACCCTTCCTTTTTCACACCCTCATTGGAACGACTCTGGCGTGAAAAATCAGTCGCTTCTCTTTCGTCTCGACGTGGTGCTTGTCCACAGCAGGCACGCCCCAGGAGCCGAGCAGGTGTTCCTTCCGCCCGCATTTCCTCTTGAGGAACGATCCGGGAACGTGCTCTCCGCGGTGTGTGCAAATACCGCAGGAACGAATGGTTTCAAATGCCTCTGCGCGGCGGTCTGCAGGACCGCGCCGACCCGAAGGCCCGTCTCCCCGGGAGCCTGCCCGCCCTCGGCGCCGCGGCCCCGCGCGCACTTCTCACTCCCTCCGCGGCCTCCGGGCGGGCGGCCGAGCCCCACCGCCAGGGTGCGTCCGATGCCGCCCTCCGGCTGCGGAGGTGACGCCCACGCGGCCAGTCCTGGCCGACGGTCACAGCAGGGGCCAGCCCGTTATCTTTGGACCCAGCCACTGGCCTTGATGCTCCTTCTCTGGGAGGTTTTTTCCCCCCAGGGGACGCTCAGCCCTGGAAGCACCTTAGACTTGTCTGAATTTGTAACAGTTAGGCTGGCCTGGGGACCCTCAGTTATATAAAAATTGGGTCTGTACCCTACATCTTTAAAATGAAATATAAAAATAAAAATAAATTGGGCCTATCATTCTCAGTCGCCAGCTACCTTGTGCTTAGCACTACTCGACACTACAGAAAGATAGAAAGGAAGGAAATAGAAGAACGGAAGGGGAAAGCAGGAAGACAGAGAGATGAGAAAAGGACTAGACATGAAAATCCTTGAGCTGGGCTTGGTGGCTCAGCCTGTAATCCCGTGCTTTGAGAGGCTGAGGTGAGTGGATTGCCTGAGCCTGCGGGTTCAAGAACCCCCTGGGCAACTTGGCAAGACCTCATCTCTACAATAAATCAAAAATCAGCCGGGCGTGGTAGCGCGCGCCTGTAATTCCGGCTACTTGGCAAGCTGAGGCGGAAGGATCCCCAGAGCCTAGCGGGTCGAGGCTGCGGTGGCCGGGAGTGGCCACTGTCTGGGTGACAGAGTGAGGCTCCAACTAAAACAAAAAAAAAAAAAATCCTAAAAGGTATATGTTTCTTGAGTTTAGGAAGTTTATTGTCCACTTGATTGCAATTACTCATACTGCAAATTTAATCACGAGATGACTAAATTGGAGAGCATATCTAGAAGTCATCTTAAAAACCTTTGACAAGCAGTCGGTCACTAGCAATCAATACAGCCAGCGAATTTCTCATAGATTTCCTTGCAAGAAACACTTTCTCGGTCCAGGTCTAAATCCAAGCTCATGGTTTTAGCAAATGAAAGTAGAAAACCCCTTCTTTCTATCAGTTTCTGATTCAATTGTGGACTGGACTTCCAGAAAAGGTTTAGCTCTAACCATTTTTAAAGTCCTTAAGCAACCTTTTTTTCACAAGCACTTTTACAAAGGAGGAAGTTACAAGTCAGGGAAATTGCCTAAGGTATCTACTTTTTGGCTGATCTGAGTATTGTTCCTTGGGTACTGAAGAACATCCTGGCAATTCTCTGGGAAGAGGCACCTCTGCTTCCCTGTCTCCCTCCCCTACACACCCAGTGCAGTTGGGCAGGAAGGGCACATTTATACAGTTAATAAGGCTTGCCGTCTAACTGGAAAACGGGAACTAGCACTGACCTTGTTCCAGGTGGGGACAGTCTCCTCAAGACTGCCTCTCAGCAGGGCGACGTGGTTGCAAGCAGGTCTTGCTCTTGGATGCCACTGAGTTGCAGCCACTCAGGTCTTGGGTCTCTCATTGTATCAAGTCTTGTGACACCAGCCATTCCCAGCCTACATATGTACAGTGGGTTTGTCAGACTTGGTCACTGTTTACATTCTTGGTCATTTTAATCCACTCTCCAGTTGAATTAAAATCTTTGTGAGTCCTGAGTCTGATGCTCTCCCTCAGCTTTCACCTGGAAATTTAACAAACACACATCACTTATTTCCACCTAAGTTATTAGAAAAAGGTAATGGAGTCCTGTGATAATTTGCTGAAGACATTGCTCCAGGTTGATGTTCTTGCATTATAATTAGAATTTACTGGATATGTTTACTCAATCATTTTAGGTTTCACATAATCAAATAACCAGAAATACCATGTATGTGTATTCTCCTGATTGACCAGCCCAGTAGGCCTATGCAAATATCAGGTCTGTTTATGATAACTAATTACTAGGGAGCTCTCAATGGTTCATTATGATTCTTCCTCATCCTACAAAAATAATAACACTCATGACTAGTTTTGGTTACAGGTTTTAAAAACATGCATAAAGAGGAAAACAAAAGCCCATGGACTCTTTCTGCCTGCCACTGCAAATATCTTGGTTTGCTTCCTCTCGGCCTGCTCCCCACCTTCACCTCCGCGCTCCACTCCCACCCCACCCCGTACATACCTCATGGATCTCACAGCCCACTCTGTGCCTACCTTCTCCCAGCTCAAAAGTGGAGAGGATGAGGGCACAAAAGAACCAGGAAAGGAGGTGAGAGAGTCCTGAATTTAAACTCAAATGCTGTAAGATGAATTGTAAAATAGAAGTGTTTGCATACATGCTTGCAGAGTGCCTATTCTTGAAACTAGGTCAAATGAAGTAAAAAAAATCTCGACTTAAAAATCTGGGGTTATCACAGCCTAATCAAAAGGACATAGCCTCAGCCAGCACAAGTACCGTCTGTCATCTGTACCTGGGGCCATCTGGGTACCAAGTCAGTGTCCAGGTGTTCTTGCTGATGTCCATTGGAACCCACCAGCAAACAATGGCCAGTAAATCATCTTGTGTTACACCCTTCTGTGGCCAAGGCTTTGCCCTCTGTTCAGTGGCCCCAAATAACATCACAGAAAGAGGCAACTCAGCCTTAGTTCAAATCCTTACCTGCATCGAGGGAATCTGAGCCCCAGGTAAAATCACTGCCATCCCTGCCCCCCAACATATGTATATCAGGAGTCACTATCTCTCTGTCAGTCTGAGGCTCCGCCAACATCTCTGCTAAGGTGAAGTGCCGCCACCTCTCCCAGAGACTGGAAACCTAGGGAAGCCCTTCTCACCCACCTAGCCATGGCTCCACCCCAAAGATCAACTTCTACCACTTCGCCGTCTCCATGCCCTCAGCCCTACATGTCTGCTCAGCCGGCAGCCAGTCAGATTGTTCTCTTGAGTCCTATGCAGCTTTTCCTCCTCAGGCACACACAAGGCCAGGACGGGTCCACCACAGTGAGTGTGCTCCTTAAATTAGATACATGTGAGCCCTGGGGCTCTCCCAGATATGTCAGAGGAACTCAATGCCCCAAGACACCTCCACTGTATCTTCTGGAGAGTCCATTTGATGTAAGGACAGAAAGGAGGAACATTAGCTTCATGTAAAAATAATTAAGGTTGTAGTGCAGATTTAGGATGCAAAATGCAAGTGAAAAATGAGGAAATACGGAACTTAAAAGCAAACCACACACCAGCACCCACTGCTTTGGGGTATGTGTTTGTTGAAGTACTTGGGATAAAATGTTTGGGATCCTTTTCCTGCTTTGTCTGGAACTGTTACTAAGTTAAGCTCAACTTACTGGTCTCCTATTTACTCTGCGACATGTTCTTACCCAAGGGTCCCAGAGTCTTTCCCTGCAAGCATCCTCCGGTCCCTTCCATCTTGTCCCCTTTGAGTCTGCTGGACATGTTATGTCTGAACCCCATATGTGGATGTGGTGCAAATATGTTTAATCAGAAGGCTATGTGTGTCCATCCAGCTCAGTGGCCACAGAGATTATTGAAAGAAAAGGTTTTGTTTAATTTTACATAGCAATTCTCAGCCAATCAGGTTTTATATTCTGATTTTTAAATTAAAGTCTAAATTTTAATTATTTTTTCTACTTAGTATCATTTTAAAACATTATCTTAATAAATTTACAGTATCTTATCATTTAGTTGACCCATAATTTATATAAATGTAATTATAAGATTGTTACATGGTTTCTATTTTTTGTGGTTATAAATAACACTGCAATTAATATTCTTATTCTTAATTTTTAAATAAAACAATAGTTGTCAGCTTGGGGTAAAAATCCTACAATTGGGATTTCTAGATCAAAGAGTAAGAAAAAATTTCAGCATATTGATATGCATTGCCAAGTGATCCTAAGAAAAGTTAAACCCTTGCCAGTAATAAATATGATGGCCTGCTTCCCCCAGTTCATGCTTACTAACAAAGGTATTGTCACTGAAAGCAAAAAAAGATTTTAGATATAATGTACAGAAACTGATATTTTATTGTGTTTTGTTTTTATATTGATAAACTCCCAGTGAGGTATTTGTTTATTTTCCATTTTACTTTTTCTTTTGCGCACTGGCTGTTTGGCTCATTTTTCTGTTTCTGTGCCTCCAAATTGCATGCAAATCTTTTTTTCAATTAGTTGAAAAGTAATCTTCTGTACAGGTCAGATCCTGAAGTCACTGAAGAGTCTCACTGATTCCCCCATGAACTAACTCATGTCTTCCCCTGACTACCGTGAAATTTCCATGGTAGTAACTTTTCTGTCAAAATTTTGGAATCCAGCGAATCCTGGGGCTCTGTGTAGCTCAGTTCACACAATCATGGTAAAGTCTGTGGTCTAGCAACCACAAGTGTCCATTTTAAAAGTTTCTTGATATTCATGTATCACAATGGTCTTAAAATGGGATTCAGTTCGTGGCCCAGCTCCATACACGCGCAAGGCCCTCGTGTAGCTGCACCCACAGGTGCCTCCTGGCCCTGCACCCTTGAACAGCTTCCCTCCACCCCATTTCCTACGGAGCTCTCTTCTCACTTCTCTTCCCCACGCTCTCCTGGGTCTGTATGACGTAGATGAGCTGAGCTTTTCTGCTTGAGTTCTCTCGCCCTTTCTGTTCGCTTGTCCTGCCTGGTCCTTTCCTTCTCATTCTCCTGAGTTTTGATTAAACGCATAAAAACACAAGTAAGGAAGCCGATCAGGCACATTCACACCTTGATACATTTTGTTCTTGTAGCATCTGGAACATTTGACAAAGCACACCACAGCCTGCTAGCACCCACAGGCCTCTGACAAAGCCAGGACTCACAGGCCATCCCTGCAAAAACTCCACCAGTGCTAGAGGGCTAGTCACACTTCAAGTCAATAAACGCCCACCTTGCCCCTCATTCCTCAGCCAGCTCCCCAAATACAACACACCAGTCATTCCTCTCATGCACTGTGAATTTTGCCCCCTCTCACTCAGTAGCTCCCCATGCTAACCTACCTCCCGAGCCTTCTCACTGTGTTCTTTTGCCCTCTAGACAAACTTCTCATCCTGAACCTCTTGCAGAACAATACCCTGCAAGCTGCCCCATTCGCGGCAGCCTGCCAGAAGGATGCCACTGTGGATGGAGCGGCTCCCAGAACAATCTTCAGATCATCAAAGCTTGCTCCTCTTTTTTGCCAACAACACTTTGCAATGATTTCATCTTTAGCTTAAAAGTGTTGTGGCCTTTTTGTTTATGAGTTTGGGCTCCCTGCAAAAGTTACAAAGTTTTTAAAGACAAGCAGTACTCAATATATGTTTGTTAAATGAATGAAAACATTATTTTTATGGGCCAGTTGCAGATATTCACACGACATCAAGGAAAGCCTCCTCTGTAGAATGCCCATGAGGACAGCAAAGGGCATTCTGTAGAAGAGGTAAGAACGAGTGTCTTGGATGGTGCCCAGATCCATAGAGCCAGGCGCAATTAGTGTGCCAAGGCAGGGCCTAGAGACAGAGATTGTGGGATGGGCAGTCGCTTTCACAGTTGAAGAGGAAAGACCCTTCGCCTCCAGAATGGGCAGGCTCTGACAGCAGGTCCTTTAGGCTGGGCTTCTGCCTTCTTAAGTCAGACTACACCTGAAAGGGGATTAAAACCCTTGAGCAAATCACCCCATTCTCCTAAGTGTCCACCCCAGAGCTCCGTGAGTTTTCCTGCTGTCTGCACATCTGTTGGTAAGCCCAGGAAAGCTGTCCAAGGTGGTCTTTCTTTCTCGAGGGGTCCTTGGCATCCACTACAAAACATGGATGAATTGTTCCCCCTCATCTCCTTTCTTTCTATTATTGGGACAAATGGGCTGTGGGGAGGGCTTGTGTCTTTGCTTTTAGTTCTTAAGAAACTTTGGGGAGGAAACTGGGTGTGAAAGAAGAAAAATGAAATAAAGCTCATTAGAATATTAAATGTCACTACTCAATCTTTGAACCCCACTCTATGTCTGCTTTGGCCCATTCTTCTTTATTTCCAACAATGGCCCAATACCTGGATTCTGCCTCTCCCTTCAGCCCCTTTCAATGGGCTCCCTGTTTTGATTGCTTGTCTTTTGCTTTTGCTTCTGCCCTTGATGCCATCTCAAAGAGAAACCGGGCTTCCAGCTCTGCAGTACCTGGATCAGTCCTGCCTCAGCCCTTGGGTGGGTGAGCGCCCTGTACTCCACTGTGAGCTCCCGCTTACTCATCAGGGTGCTGGAGCAATACCATGTGGTCTGGAGGCCGTGTGGGAATACCCCTAAATTCACACTCTTGTTTCCCAGTGACTAACTTCCATTCTATTTTTATGTAGAAACCCCTGTTCCCATGAGCACACCACAATCCTGCCCCTTCTCATTTTCAATTCTTGACCTCCAAGCTAATATTCCACTTTGGGAATGAGTTTTCAAGAATGACGTATGGTCTGACTCACAATGCCAACTCTCACTATTATCTTTGGTGCCATCAGTGTCCCTGTGGATAATCCTGCCTCCAACGCCCTAGCCTCATAGTTCCTTGATCTCTTCAGCTCCAACGAGCTTAAAACAGCTCCAACCAGCCACCTTCTTCTCAAGGCCCAGTGGCCAGCTGAACTGTGCCAGTTGCAATCTGAAGCAGTTTTAAAGGGCATAAAAAAAGGAGTGACAATCCCTGCTGGCAAAAGAAGCTTTAAGGGCCATAGTGTGAGAAACAGCCAAACCTCAAGTCTAGGGGATTAGGTACAAGGGCAGGAAGCCAGGCAGCAATTCCACTAAGAAATGAGGTCTGATCACGTTTTGTAGATCCAGGGCAATGAGCTCCAGGACATTAGGGTAGATCCACTCACACACGTACAGCTTCAGGGAGTTGATGGACCAGAGGAAAGACAGCCACCTTGAAGGATAAAGTTTCTATTTAGTGCATGGCAACAGGCCCTTCGGTTATGTCTCCACCCCTCCCCCGCATTCCTACAAATGAAGTTTTGATTCCATTATGTTCCCTGAATACACCCTGCTACTTTTCAGTCTTTTTCTTTCTGCCTTCTCCCTAACTTTCATCCCTAGCACTTCCCTCCATCAGCTGGTGAAGGCCTTTTTATCTGCACCTAAGCCCTTCCCAGCTCCCCAGGTAGTTAGGCTGTCCCTCTCTGCATTTCACAGCACCTACTTCCTATCTCCATTGTAGCACTAACCTTTTCTTAGTACCGATTTTCTTTTTTTTTTTTTTAAGTAACAAAGTCTCACCATGTTGCCCGGGCTGATCTTTAACTCCTGCCCTCAATAGATCCTCTTGCCTCAGCCTCCCTGAGTAGCCGGGATTACATGTGTAAGCCACTGTGCCCGACTTTGTAGCACTCATCTCTAATGCAGCACGGTAACTGTTTATGTTCTAATCTGGGTCCCCCACTAGGATGCAAGCTACTTGTGAGTTAGGGATCATATTTTCTTATCACTGTATCACAAAAACCATGCTCAGCCTTTGGCATACGTCAGGTGTTCAAACAACTGTGACTGAATCAAGTTCATCAGTGCACATTATCTATAGTCACATTTTCTCTCTTTCTTTCTCAAACCTTGAACATCAGGTTTTGATTTCCAGTCTTCTGGTGATTTTCTTCTGCTCAATGACTCCTCAGATATTACCTAGCACAGGTTCTGCAATTGCATTTACAATGTTTTTGGTGTCCTGGAATGTCAAACATCTGTGTTTAGAGGCAAGAACTTAAAGGAGCCAAATTCTCTCCCTAGCTAATTTTTCATTTATCTTAGACTTGCACTTGCGGCTGTTCTCACTTTTTAGCTTGAACATTATTCTAACTGATAAAGACAAGGTTAAAGTAACAAGTGCATCTCCTTCCTCTTTGTCCTGTCTGACCCAGCAGCGTGGCTTCATCTCTTCTTCCTATTTCTTGCTGCAGCTGCAGCTTTATGAAATAATTCTCTAAATTCGAACTTAGTACTTGCCATGTGTCTTTCCTTAGTTCAAACTTCCACCTTTCTAATTCAATTCTACTCTTTTGAATATGTCCTTGTCTGGGGGTCCCTCTTTCCTTCTTTCCACTCTGTGCTTCAGAGTGCCAGCCAACTCCAAGACCCTCCCTTGAAGAGTCTCTCACTAAGCAAACTTGTTAGCATTTCTTTAAATTATTTTTAAAATCTGCTAATATTAAAATCAATGTTTAGAGTTTGTGTGTGAGTAGGCCCAGGGCTCCCATTTTTGGCTGTTGTAAATGCTAAGAAAACAAATAGACACTTTCTGCCAAGATTCTCCTCACTCCTGTCTTGCCAAGCAGCTCTTCCTTGTGGGTCAGAATTAAATCCCGAATAGCAGTCTTCATTGCAAAGAAGTTTTGAGCAAGGCAAATCAAAAATTGTTGGATGCATTCCTTTTAACAGAATGAGACTTGCAAGGGATGTTGTCTCTCTGTCTGCTTGTTGGCCACGGTTCGGATGTAGACCAGAGTCTCAAGCTAGCCAGGTAGTTTATAACTGATTCTTAAAACAATTGTATCTGGCAACCTCTTCGGGTTCCCTCCCACTGTGGGAGCTTTTCTGTCCTCTCAATAAATCCTGCTTTTTAAAAAATAATAATAATAATAATTGTTTCTTCTTTATCTTTCTCTCCTTTTACACTTATCCATTCGCTTTGGCTCATGTACTCCTTATGAGTATATGTTTCCTTAATTTAGCGAGTTCAAGATTTAGTCTTCCTATTCTCTTTCTTTCTTTGGACAGATTTACCTTATTTGTTGTTGTCTTCAATATTTATATGCAAAAATTTTATTGAAGACAACAAGGAATGATGTAAGATAGTCTGTGAGTCTCTGATTAAAATTTGTTTCTGTTTGCCATCTGTAAAATTAGAATTTCTAGGAACAAATATTAAGCTGTACAACTCAGGAAAAAAAGTTAACCTCATAATTCCCAGCAGTATAGAAAGAAAATATTACATTTTTATTTAAGAAATTCTAACAACAAAAAAAATTAGCTGGGTGCGGTGGTATGCGCCTGTGGTTCCAGCGACTTGGAAGGCTGGGGAGGAAGGATCGCTGGAGCCCAACAAGTCGAGGCTGCGGCCGTGAGTGTGCCATAGCACTCCAGCCTGGGCTACAGAGCGAGACTCCAATTCAAAAAAATAAAAAGTTAATAGAATATTTTGGAGAATACAGGCACCCTCCCTCAAGCTTTCCTTGCTGAAGTAAAAATAATTAAAATAATGTAGGAAAAACAATATGGGAACCAGACATCAGCAAATAATCTTGGAAGATGCATAAACCATATTGTAGAAGAATTTAAGAAACAAGTGCTAGAATAAACTACACTTGTGTGGGACGCTTTCTATGCTCTTAGAGGAAAGAATGGATGTTTTATCATGTCTGGGCTTATGCTAGATTCTGCTTTAATTAAATATTGGAAGTAATTTCTGTGTTTTACATAAGCAGTGGCCATCAGCAGAGGGCTACTGTCCTCCTGGAACATTTTAGAAAGGGAGGCATTTTTGATCAACACCATGATTGGGGGACACTTGTTAGCATTTTGTGGGTGGAGGTCACGTCAGAAGTTTTGATAAGCACGAGGCAATCTTGAACAATGAAGGATAGTCTCTTGATCTGCAAAACTTCCAAAAGTCTTACCAGACATCCATGTAAATGAAAAACCTGCTAATTCTCTGAGCCTAGAACCTTACTCTGCTTTACATATAAATCCCAAATATTGTTTGTGCACTTTTTTCAAATATACCACATTTTGGGGGATGTAACTAGTGTACTCATGAAAGAAAAATTATACTTGATTTATTTGGAACTTTGCTAAGAGTTGCTCACCACCAACTCTTGTTTACTCAACAATCATAAACTGATTGTTTATAACTTGCTTGGCAGCAAAACTAGATCTGAGTTGATTCGAGGCTGTTTGAAAATCATGCCACTGACAGCAACACTTTTATTAGTCTACAGCTATAACTGTCACATTCAAATGTCAACATAAAGAAATGGTGTTGATCCCCCCTATTCAAAATGTGACCCATGGACCAAGGGCATCAGGCTCACTCATGAGCTTGCTAGAAATGTTCCACCCCAGATCTATGACATCAGAATCTACATTTTAACAAGATCCACAGGTGACCTGTATACACACCAACATTTGAGAAGCAATGGCGTAGACAATAATCACATGAAAATTGTTATACTTCTTAAATAAAAATATATTCATTACAAATAGCACAAACGCTGGATCCCTCTATTATGTCTTTAGTTTGGCTTGCTTGAGAATTTTACGCATTAAGAGATATTCTATTTCATTATAATGTACTTTCTTTTATTTCTCTTCATTTATTGTTAGAATAGTATATTTCATACATAGTATATTCCATGATAGAGTTGAAAGCTACTGAAAAATGTATTAAAGAAGAAAAATATATTCCCACTGCATATGATTTCTATTATTAAAAAAATGTTTTCTGGAAAAAGACTTGTCAGTGTCACCAGCAGAGCCAATGAAGGAAGTTCCAGTCCAAGACCTGAGTGCAGATGTCCCAGGGCAGGAGAAGACGGATGTCTTTAAAGAGAGAAAGCAAATTCACACTTTTTCAGCCTGTCTGTTCTTCTTGGACACTCAGTGGATTATATGAAGCCCAACCAACGTCATAAGGGTGATCTTCTTTACTCCATCTAAATGTTTTACCAGCTATCTAGGCAGCCCTTAGCCCAGTCAAGCTGACACATAAAATTAATCACCAACTATTTCAATGAAATCTTGTAGCAATTTGTGTGTGTCTAGCTTCAAATTTTGACAGCAAGAACTTTTTGTTTTTAATAGAAACAATAAATAAATTTAGTTTGGGAGCTATTTCTGTATCCTGATCACAAAATTCAAGTTTTATTTCAGCTAACGCAGCTGTTGGGCCTTCAAACTCTAGTAAACTGCTCACTGTTCTTTGAAGAGATGATGAGTAATCACTAAGGCATTTTGTGTCATAGACAGAATCACTGGTGACATCATGGTAGAGTGTATCTCGGAATTGCCAAATTTAGAGGAACTACACTCTTATTTTCTAAAACCACTAGTGTTCCATATTCTGTCTTTTCCATGATAACAAATACCTATCAATTCTATGGCAGTAAAGAAGGATTTTAAAAATTTAGCATTGTTCCTTTGAAATAAATGTGTCATTTTAATAACAAGTAGAAGAGTTTCTGCCTTTGAAGGCAACTTGTACTATTGTGAGGGCACTTTGAAAGCAGACCTTTGGAAGTGTTTCCTTCTTAACTGACTTCTAAAGAGATGTATCATCTATAAAACTTCTATCTTCTCACTTTAAAAAGCTTGGAAATAGCCATTTCTTATTCAGTTAAAAAATCTTGTCACAATGACTCTCAAATGGGATTTGAATCTGCTTGTTAAATGCAATTGTTAAAAGTACAAAAATGTAGCACCTCTGATTAGTTGGCAAGAAACACTGGTCTCTACCATACTGGATGAGTTAGTTGTGGTGGAAGAGTTCTTAAAGTGTTCTTGTTTATCTTCAGAGTCTACTGTTAAGGATCTATAATACTGAAATTTGTTCCCTGATGGTTTGTTGTTATGAGGCTAGAAGAGTCACATTTTGGGGCAGAGTGTCTGTAACTGAGTCAGCATGTAAGTCAAACAGATTGTCCCACTAGGGAAATACACACACACACACACACACACACACACACACACACACACACACAACTGAAACCGAGAGGTTTCTGAGAGGTGCTCTTGCTTTATGTGGAGTGTGAGGAAAAAGAATCTTGACTGGCCTTACAAACTAGCCTAAGGCATGAGTTTAAAAGCGCACCTTTAATGCAACAGACTGCACAAGGGTGAAAAGCAATCCCAGCAACAGCTTAGTGTGAAAGTTCATCCATAGGATGAACTTTCTACTGGAAAGTGAAAAATGATGCAAGGAGAAGAGAATGTTTTCCAAGCCCCTTGGCTATCAGCAAACGTTTGCCAAGAAAACACTTCTATAATTCTCAGGAGGTTCTAACGATTAGAAAGCATATAGGCAGGGATCCAGCTGGCTCTCACCCTGGGAAGTTTTACCATTCTTACTATCATTAAAAAAAAAAACCCTTTATAACAAGTCCTTCTATTTCTATTATTTAATTTTAAATAAAAACATTTGCTGAGATAACAAACATAACTTTCTAAATTTAAACTAAACTGGGAGAGTGTCAAACCAAACAAATGTTGTTGGAAATACTCTATTTTGAAAACATGAAGAGGGCTAATATATAATAAATGGAGTCTGAGACCAGATGATTTTGCGACTAAAAGTATAACATCTGATCTCAACAGCACTGCAGTTATGAACTAAAAAACTCAACTGGCTATATGGTTATTTAGGTGAAGGATGGGGCTCATCTGGATTGGAAAAACAATTGTCTTTAATTTTGAAATGGGAATATGTGTGGGCAGGACCTGGTCTAACAGTGGTAGAACTGAGTCCTACAGGGTAAAATTGCAGTAGGTCAAATCAACATTTCAGAAACAAATGGAGCAGTTTGCTTAGCTCAAAGTTAAAAGTGCAATAGTAGTGCAATTAATTAGACAACTGGTGCCTTCACTACTCATCTCATGAGCTTCATATTGTCAGGGGATAAATAATGTCCTTGCAGAATAAGGTTCACGCTGTATATCTGGTCCTCCTTCATGGATATTGTAATACTAAAAGACATGCAGGAACTGACCACTTTCAACACCTCCATGACGATCACTCTAGTCCATTCCGGCTGGGTCTGTTGCTTTGTTTTCATGCTTCCACCCTCTCCCCCATGCAATCAATTCTCTGGAGAGCCGTTGGTGTGGTTCTCCTAAAACAAAGTCAGATTATACCACTCTTCTTCCAGAAGCTTCCACATCCTTTAATATTAAACCAAACACCTTCCCACAGGACTTGCTCCCGCCACCCCTCCAACCCCATGCTCTATCACAGTTCTCCATGCGCACACTGCTCCATCCACCTTGGCCCCTCACTCTTCCTAGAGAACGCCACACTCTCCCACCTACAGCGCTTATGCTTCTCAGTCCCTCTGCTTGGACGCTCTTTTCCCAGACATCTGCAAGGCCTGCTCCTTTGCTTTGCTTGGAGGTTACTTGCCAGAGAGCCTTCTCTGTCAAACTCCCATCCCCGCCCTGACATCTTGTCCTTTACTTCATCTGCTATATATTTCTTCACAGGACCCATCACCTCCTGATGTACTTTATGTCTGTACCACTTCAGAAAAGCCGGGGCTACATCTAGTCTGTTCCTGCAGTATCCCTAGCTACTAATACTGTCCCTGAGTGTACGTACAAGTGAACGTGCATACATACTTTCCTGAGTGTATGTATGAATGAATGCTTATACTTGAAGAAAATGTCTAGTTTTTCTTTATTTTGCGTTCCTAGAGCCATTACTTTCTTGAAATCATTTTTCATTGCTCAGTTTATAATTTTTTTTGGAAACTGAATTTAGATACTTTTATAGTTACTTGAATACAACTGTAGCAACCACTTGGCCTACGATTGTATTATTCCAAACAAATATTCACTTAAAGTGGCATTTTGCATGTTTGTTTATTAAATAAACATGCGTTTGTATAAATGTGCAAACCCATGAAAACGAACGCAATTCTAAAAGACATGTAAACATTGAAAAGATAGAGATATATAAAATGGGTAATTAGGTAGGGAGGTTGGATCCCTTTTAAGCTTGTAGAGTGTGAGCAAGGACCAGCTGCAGGTGGCTGACAAGACTCATCTCTGTTGCACCTGGGGCTGTGGGTATCAGCGTAGGCCTTTGTCATCACAAGGCAGATAGCCCACAGGCTGACTTGCTGAGAGAAGCAATGAAATGTATGAATGGTCCACAGGAAGCTAAAAGGAGGCACAGACATAATGCTTCTCTATGCCTTGGCAACACCCACTCTGTTCCTTGTTGTCTTTTGAGATTTTTGGTCCTTAGCCACTTTCTTTTTTTTACATTTTATTTTGACCTTACTAACTACGCTATTCTCGTCTTTCATTCTGTCACTGTTTTGGGGGCGGAAGCAGTTTGTGTCAGCAGGTGACCCAGGATAAAATATCTTGCTCTATACTCTGTCTCCAGAGAAATAGGTGCACATGTTAATTAATTAACATTAATCATTAGGTGTTTGTGAATTAAAGAATGAAATGAATTTTTACTGTCAGGTGGACTGTCAGGTGGACTGAAGAACACAGGAGTCACGCAGATTTTATCAGTGAGGGTAACTGGGGACAAACAATTAATGCAAACGCTCCTTTTCTGAAGGAAAAGGACGCCAGGGGCTCAGGGAATCAAGGTGAGGTGGAGCAACAGCAGGAACTAAGGAAGTGCCAAAAAGTTAAAACAAAACACCCAGGAAGTAAGATATAGTCTCTGGCTGGTCACCCGGTCAGGGTAAAGCTGCTGCCTCTGCCCAGGGAGCCCATTCCAAACATCAGCAGCTTCCTGGTCCCATGAAACTGGGTCCACCCAGCTTCCAGGGCAGCTGCAGTGGTGGTGAGGTATAGAGGAGGGACTCTCCCTTTGCCTTAGAGGAATTGCCTTCTTGTTAGGACAACATCCATTTGGAGAGAGGTAAATTTCTATAAGAAAATGGAACTGTCAGAGAAGATGACACATGCCAGAATCCCAAGTGATCTGAAGCAGTGTATGTATAAAGTGTGCCACGAAGGAAAATCTGGGGGAGCACCCTGGGATGTCAATTGTATGGTATGGTGCTGTATCTACTGAAAGTATTAAAACCTAACAAGAAGAGTAACAATTCACCACAGGAAAAAAAAAACCAGGCAATGGACATGAATAGATCATTCTCATTGACATGGTACACATAGTCAATAACATGGGAAAACAATGTTCGGCATTATTGATTATCAAAGAAATGCTGATTAAAGCAAGATATGACTTTGACCCATATTATTTTCAAGTCATAAGAAATGCAGTATTCTTCTGCCATTAAACATTATGTATGGAAAAAATATAAAGGAAATATACGAAAATGTTAATAATGGTTATGTATGTGGGAGTTATAGGAGATTTTAATTAAAAAATGTTTTTCTCTATGCTTTAAAGCTTTATTTTTCTATAGTATAGATGTAGAAATGAACATATATTACTTTTATACTCAGAAGAAAAGATAAAAAATAAAAAGAATGTTAATACCGCTTTGATAAAAGTGTTAAATTTACATTGAGATGAATATATAGCAGGGGTTCTTTTTTTTTTTTTTTTTTGAGTTGGAGTCTCACTCTGTCACCCAGACTGGAGTGCAGTGGCCCCTCCTGGCCACTGCAGCCTCAACTTGCTGGGCTCCGGCGATCCTTCCGCCTTAGCCTTCCAAGGAGCTGGAACTACAGGCGCGCGCTACCACGCCCGGCTATTTTTTTTTATTTATTGTAGAGATGCGGTCTCGCCTGCCCAGGCGGGTCTGGAACCTGCAGGCTCAGGCAATCCACTCACCTCAGCCTCCCAAAGCGCAGGATTACAGGCTGAGCCACCGAGCCCGGCTTAGCAGGGGTTCTTAGTCATTTTTTGGGAACATCTTTGAAGATATGAAAGATTTAGAAAAAAACAGTAATCACAAAATCTCTCAGTGAAATAGAAATAATTACATTCAAAATCATACTATTTCTAAAACCTTTGCCTGGCAGTCCACAGCTTAAGTTCATCTCTAAACAACATATGGCATTTTTGAGTTTTATTTCTCTATTTCTGGGAGGCAGAAATTCAATTATTGTGAGGGCCCTTAAATAATTTATTTCTAATTACGGTTAATAGAAAAACTTGTAAACTAGTGCCAAATGCTTTACTAATTACACTTCAGAATTTGGGATGGCAATTTTACAGACTGCAGCTTCTCAACCAAAAGTGTTATAATTTCTAGAGAAAAACTTGTAAGGGTACAATTACTTGTGTGCCCAATAGTTATCAAATCATCTGTGACTCATACAACTTGAGCAAGAGGGGAGAAAGGAGGGTGTTCAGCCTTTCAGTAAAATGCTTGTCTTAAACTTGCCAAACTCCTATTAGGCAATTCTGCTTGCTCAGAGGGCCATGTGTTTAATTGTAAAAATCTGTCGGTATTACAGGATTCAAAAGACATCCATCATTTCTGTCAACATGGAAAGAGTGAGGGCTGTGTGTGACTCTTCTGTCATGAGGACGACATGTGCTTAAGAGAAAAAAATGTGGTCTAGGGAAGGCTGAGCAACTGCAGGCCACAGGAGAACTGAGCTCCAGACTGCAGTTTCACCCCCTCCCTACTTTGGACTGGAATGTTGTATTTTTCATTTCATGTGATGCCATGTGTGCAGTAAGACGTTACGTCACCCGGCCCGTCTCGGCGGTGCAACATCCACTACTGCTTTCAAGCGGCTGACGTGATGAGCAGCCTGGTGCCGGGAGGCCATGGCCGCCTTTGGCTTCGGCGGGCTGCAATGCCGCATGGCGACGCCGGACCTGGCCCTCAGTCAGAAGCATATTCCAAAAGGGCTGCTCTTCGAGCCCCAGGACAAAGGGGCCGCTTTCTCTGAAGACCCTAAGTGCTAAAACGGCCAAATCGCTGTTCCACGCGTGGAATGAGGATCCACGCGTGGAATGAGGCTCTTCCACCCTCGCCTCCCGATTTCCTACTTTGCGCTCGGATGTCTGAGTGACACCGGGACACAAATTCCGACCCCTCGGTGTCGGCCGCGGGCTGGCGGCTTCGTGACTCCGCGCCTCCGTTCTCCCCCCAGCAAACTGGAGGGGCACGAGGCGTGCGGAGGACCCCGAGCTCCTCTTCCGAGCCCTATGGCCGCGGGCAAGCTGTCGCACCTCCCGTCTGCCGGGCCCTTGGGGACGGGCGCGCGGTGATGCTCCCCGCGCCGGACGCGCGTGGACGCTCGGGGCGGAGTTCCTCGAAGGCGCCCGGCGGCCCGGTGGCCCGCCTGCCGTCCCGCCCGCTCGCCCGGGCGCCTGCGGCCGCGGGAGGTCGCTGCGAGGCGGGCGCGACCCCGGCCCGGGGAGGCGGCCGCGCAGCCCGAGCCCGCGGGAACCCGCGCCGCCTCGCCCCACCCCCACCAGGCCGGCGGGCCGGGCGCGAGTTCCGGCGGCCGCGGCGGGAGCCCGCCCCGCCCCGAGCCCGCCGCGCCCCGGCCGAGGCCCCGCTGAGCGTCCGCAGAGTGCGCAGGTAGGAGCGCCGAGGCCGCCCGGCCCGACCCGCCGCCCGCCCGCCCGCGCGCGCCCCTCCTCCGCCGGCCCGGCCGCCCCGGCGCAGATCCCCGCGCGCTTCTGCCCCGGCGGCCGCTGGGCGCGGAGGGGCCGAGGCCGCGCGTCCTCCGCGGGCCAGGGTCGTGTCGCGCGTCCCCGGCCCGCGGGCGCAGGGGGAGGCCCGGGCTACAGCGTCCCCGGCAGGCAGTGCGCGTTCCGGGCTCGGGCACCCGCCCCTCCTCCCCCTCCACCCTACTCCCCTACTCCTCCCCAGCGCACTCCCTTCCTCCTCTCCGCCCCACTCCTCCTCTCCCCCCCACT
>CAUYQG010130556.1:0-29097 GCA_963574415.1 Tarsius wallacei
CATGCCCGGCTAATTTTTTGATTTATTGTAGAGATGAGGTCTCGCTTGCCCAGGCGGGTCTCGAATCCGCGGGCTCAGGCAATCCACTCACCTCAGCCTCCCAAAGGCGCGGGATTACAGGCTGAGCCACCGAGCCCGGCTTAAAGTGCCTCTTAATAAGTAAAATGTATTTTAATATATTAAACCCAATATATTCAAAATATTAACATTTCAACATGAAATAAATATTAAAAAATTAATGAGATATTTTACATTCTTTTTCCCTTCTAAGTCTCTGAAAACCAGTATGTTTTATACTAATAGCACATCATAATTTGGACTAGCCATATTTCAAGTGCTCAGTCACCACATATGGCTGGTGGCTACTATATTGGATAGCACAGGTTCAGGCTTTAGCAAGGAGCTTTTCAAATAAGAGGAATCTCCCTAAACAGAGGTTTGAATGATGATCTATGTACTTGATGTGAAAATGAATTAGGCTGCCTCCTTACTACCAAGCAAATGCACTCTATAACTTAGAGCTTCAGTTATTTAACCAATAATACCATTCTTGAGGTAGTCACAATAGTATCAGTGCCACAAGTATCAGTGCCTCTAAGAATCAGTACCACAAGTCTTCAGAGTCACAAACACATCCGGTCAGATCATATAAGCAAAATTTAATAGCATAAGCTATTAGTTCTACAGACATAATGGTTTCTAGTGGTACGTGAAATGATCTAAACCAAAATTGTTTTAATAATTTTAAAAATTCAAACCCTATGCTAAGATTAAACATTTTTATTAAATTAGTTCTTGAACATGACAGGTTAAGGTCTAAATATTAGCCGGGCTCGGTGGCTCAGCCTGTAATACCAGCACTTTAGGAGGCCGAGGTGAGTGGATTGCCTGAGCCCATGGGTTCGAGACCCACCTGGGCAACTTGGAGAGACCTCATCTCTACAATAAATCAAAAAAATCAGCCGGGCGTGGTAGCGCACACCTGTAGTTTCAGCTACTTGGAAGGCTGAGGCAGAAGGATCGTCGGAGCCCAGCAGGTCAAGGCTGCGGTGGCCGCGAACGTGCCACTGCATTCCAGTCTGGGTGACAGAGTGAGACTCCAACTCAAAAAAAAAAAAAAAGGTCTAAATATTTAGGAACACAGAATCTGGCTACCTGGCTACATAGTTCCAGTTTCTCTTCAACTACAGAAAGAAAGTTCATTCAGCTACTCCAACCATTATTTAGTGAGCAGCTATTCAGTAAAGCTTGTGCTCTAAGTGCTGAGCTGGGTATTGGGGGATGATGATGATGATTAATGATAATGATGATAATTACTAACATGTATTGAGAGTCTATCAAGTTCTAAGAACTGTATTAAGTATTGTGTTATTATTCATATTTCCATTTTACAGATGAAGAAACTGAGGCACAGAGAGTTAATTAAATGTGTCTAAGTCATGTCAAGCAATCTGGCAATCTGGTTAAAAAGCCCATGCTCTAAGATACTATACTATATTGCTTCATTAAAAATAAGAGTTGGTCTATGCTATCACACGGTTTGGAGTTTACTGGGAGAGCTCTCTGAGCAGAGGCAAGAATCAGGGAAAGCTTCTTGGAAATGAAGGCTTATTCCTTTCTTCATCTGAAAAACTGGGATAAAATTACTTACCCTTCAGGGGTGTTACAAGAATTCAACAAGAGAATTTATATAAAGAAGGCACAGCACAATGCCCAATAACTATTGCAATTATCTATCCTTTTACTGGCCCAAGACCAGGACAACAAACAGGACTGACAGGATGTGGCTTCTACTTCCTGATGTTCTTGCTAAAAGAACAGAGACAAGAAGGAAGTAGAAGCTGGCAGATGACAAAATATTAACTCCTACCTCAGCATAATCCACTACCACCACACTATTCAAGTGACTGAAGCAATCTCTTGGCATGCTTCGCCTTTTCCACTGCCAAGAACTTCCCTATCTGAGGCATTTTGCTTTTAGAGCAATTGTTCTCAAAGATGTGTCCACAGATAGTTTTTAAGGGTCTGGGAACTCCTGAGATAATATAAAATAGGATACACAGATATACATGTTCTTTTTTTCTGGGGACAAGATCTAACAGCCTTCATCAGATTCTCAAAGGAAATCCCTGACATAAAGACAGGTCTGCAATTACCATTATGATTCAGCAATTCTACTTTTTGGTATATAGCCCAAATAGTTGAAAGTAGAATCTTGAAAAGGTATTTGTATATCTAACTCAGGGCAGCAACCCAAATGTCCATCAACAGATGAATGGATAAACAAAATGTGGTATATACATACAATAAAATGTTATTCAGTTTTTAAAAAGAAGGAAATTCTGACATATGCCACTACATGGATGAACCCTGAGGACATTATGCTAAGTGGATAAGTCAGTCACAAAAAGACAAATACTGTAAGATTTCAATTTTGAGATATTTAGAGTAGTCAAAACCATAGATACAAAAAATAGAATGATAGTTGCTAGTGGATAGGGAGAGGGGAGAACAGGGAGTTATTGTTTAATGAATACAGAGTTTCAGTTTTACAAAATGAAAAGAGTTTTGAAGACAGATGGTGATGATGGTCACACAACACTGTGAATAAGTTTAATACCACTAAATTATATACTTAAAAATGGTGGATGGCTGGGCATAGTGGCTCACGCCTGTAATCCCAGCATTTTGGGAGGCCAAGGTGAGAGGACTGCTTGAGGCTAGAAGTTTGAGATCAGCCTGAGCAACACAGTGAGAACCTATCTCTACAAAAATTATTTAAAAATCAGCCAGTCATGGCGGCACACACCTGTAGTCCTAGCTTCTTGGGAGGCTGAGACAGGGGAATTGCTTGAGCTCGAGGTCGGGGTTAGAGTGAGCTGTGATTGTGCCACAGTCTGGGCAATAGGGCAAGACAGACACTGCCTCTAAATAAACAAATAAATATTAAAAATATAAATAAAATGGTAGAGATGACAAATTTTATGTTATGTATAAATTACCACAATTTTTTTTTTTGAGTTGGAGTCTTACTCTGTCACCCAGGCTGGAGTGCAATGGCACACTCACAGCTACCCCAGCGTTGACCTGCTGGGTGCCTGTGATCCTTCCGCCTCAGCCTTCCAAGTAGCTGGAACTACAGGTGTGTGCTACCATGCCCGGCTAATTTTTGATTTATTGTAGAGACGAGGTCTCACCGGTCTCAAGCCCGCGGGCTCAGGCAATCCACTCGCCTTGGCCTCCCAAAGTGCTGGGATTACAGGCTAAGCCACCGAGCCTGGCCCCCAATTTTTTAAACTGGAAAAAAAAAAAAAAAACCAAGACAGGTATGTAGAATATGAAAAATCAGTCCACTAACCATAATGCTGTGAAAATTTAAAAACCTTTAATATATAAAATCTTTTTCCATAGTCTTCAAAATAAGCTATTACTCAGAAGATCTTTTAACTAATTTCAACATTTAACACATGGTTTCTATTCTGCTATACATTTGGCAGGAACTCCATCAGGAAAACACTAATATTTATAACACACTTTGATTAATTAATTAAACAATTAACCTGTACTGAGTCTACAGTATCAGATACTGTGTGTGGTAATTTCTTGGCCAACCAAAATGAGTAAGACATAGCTCTTGCCCTTAAGGACAGAGGTCCCCAACCCCCAAGCTGACCGGTACCAATCCGTGGCCTGTTATGAACTGGACTGCATAGTAGAAGGCAAGCTGCAGGCAAGCAGAGTTCTACCTCCTGTCAGATCAGCTGGCGGCATTAGATTCTCATAGAAGTGCAAGTCCACAGAAACGCATGTGAGGGATCTAGGTTGTGCACTCTTCATGAGAATCTAATGCCTGATGATCTCCACCATCCCATCTGTGGAAAAATTATCTTCCACAAAACCAGTTCCTGATGGCAAAAGGTT
Source organism: Tarsius wallacei (assembly GCA_963574415.1). NCBI lineage: Eukaryota > Metazoa > Chordata > Mammalia > Primates > Tarsiidae > Tarsius > Tarsius wallacei. The sequence goes on from CAUYQG010130556.1 coordinate 3,922, forward strand.
ACACTGCTGTTCAAAATTTACCAAAAAAGAAACATAAATTACTACAATAAACGTAGCAAATAATATAATAATGGAATGAAGTCTCTGAATGTAGAAAAAAGAGTAACAGAAATCTGAAGATTTCAGGGAAGACTTGACAAAAGAGATGATATTTAAGATGGGCCCTGAAGCAGGAGTGAAACTTTACAAGGTAAAAGGTGTGCTCCAGGCAAAGGTGAACAGTAAGATCAGAGTCACAGAAGAATAAACATGGAATGCTGAAGTGAGAGGCAATAAGTCCACCTACCAGGCTGAAGAAAAGAGATGAAGCTGAAATGGTTGGGTAGAGCACTCTGCTGAGCGCTGAGAGTACAAAGAGCCAAACACACTCTGCCCTTGGTAAGCTTTACAGGATGGGGAGGACAACTCTACTGTCCTGTTGACGGTGGCTAAGAAAGAAGAATGGTCAGGATGCCCACAGAACACCATGAAGGAAGAGCCCATAAGCCATGCTCAGAAAAGTAAACTGGATCCAGCTGGAGACAGGGAGTCGCGGAGGGATCTCAGTTGTATTTTATATATCAGTTGGAAGTTGGATGGTCCAAAGGAAGGAAGGAAAGGCTCAAAGCAGGGAACCAGTGAGGAGGTTACAGCCATGATCCGGACAAAAAACAGAGGCTAAAACTAGGAAACACAGGACAGAGAGGACAGATTTCAACAATATTGAATAAATTATTTTCTCATCTAGCATTAAGTTAAATACTAGGGATACAACAGTGAACAAGCAAGAAGCTCTTATGCTTAAGAAGCACATACACTGGTGAGAGATTTAAAAACAGACAATTATGATAAAGTATAATAAGTGCTATGACAGTTGCACATATAAAGACAATGTAAGACAGGTTCTTGAGACTTGAAAAAAGTAGGGAAGTTGGGAGGTAAAGTCAGGGAAGGCTTCCCCTCCCAGAGAAAATGATGCCTAAGGTAAGTGTTGAAGGATAAGCAGTTGATCAGGCAAAGTAGATGGGAGGCAAGAATGAATTCAAGAGATGTTTCAAAAGATAGAAGAGCAAAGCTGAGAGGAAGAAAAAGCTCAGTTATCAAGTTTGAGTGACTAGATGAATGGTGATGTCATTGAGAAAGAGAAATATAAGACAGAGGTCAGTGGAAGACTAAGAAGTTATGACCAACTGGATATTCAGACAAAAACATTAGTAGGCAATGAAAAACATCAATCTTTAGTTCCAGTGAGAGATGCTGGTATTTGGTGAGTATTATATTACAACTACCTGTATTGTTTTTCCTCCTTTAAGTTAAAAATATCATACTAGGCTGGGTACAGTGGGTCACATCTATAATCACGGCACTTTGGGAGGCCAAGGCGAGAAGATTGCTTGAGCCCAGGTGTTTGAGACCAGCCTGGGCAACATACTGAGACCGCATCTCTACAGAAAAAAAAAAAAAAAAAATCAAAAAAATTAGCCAGGTGTGGTGGCACACATCTGTAGCCCCAGCCTTGGGAGATGAGGTGGAGGAATCACCTGAGCCTAAGAGGTCAAGGCTGTAGTGAGCCATAACAGTGCCACTGCACTCCAGCCTAGGTGACAGAGTGAGATTCCAATTAAAAAACCAATAAAAATCATATTAATTTAACCTGGTTGACATAATTAAATCACTAAATTAATAGCAAATGTTGAAAAAATCGTATTAAAAAAATTTTTAATTCCAAAAAGTATCCTGCCTCAAGCTCTCAACATCTTATATTTTCTATTAGAAACAATGTGGTGAACTAAAGATGAAAACAATGACAACAACATCTCATTTTCTGACCAATTACAAGGAACATTCTTTACCCAACTGGAGTTTATATATAGCTTTCAATATTTCCATTGGCTTGTTATGTTCAAACAATATATTATTCTAAACAATATATTCTTTTTTCATTATGCATTTCTGTATTTCCCAAATTTTTACAATGAACGTGTATTACAACCATCATTGAGAAAAAAAAGTATTGTAAAGCACTATATTCATTATACAATTATTACAATTCCACATTATATATGCTACTTATTTACAGATTTGGTCTCTGGACTAAAACTAAGTATCTTCATCTCAAAACCAAAAAAGAACAAGAGGCTAACGTTTGTCAGATAACAATGTAGTAAAAGCCACAAACAAAATCTGTTTTAATTTTTTCACCCCATCGAGCAAAGTGGCTCATGCCTGTAATCGTAGCACTTTGGGAGGCCGAGGTGAGAGGATTGCTTGAGCCCAGGAATTCAAGACCAGTCTAGGCAATATAGTGAATCCTCTACAAAAAAATTTAAAAATTAGCTGGGCGTGATGTCATATGCCTTTAGTCCCAGTTACTCAGGAGGTTGAGGCAGAAGCATTGCCTAAGCCCAGGAGGCCAAGGCTGCAGTGAGCCGTGATCAAGTCACTGCACTCCAGTCTGGGCGACGGGATGAATTTTTGTTGTTGCTGTTTTTCAGTTGGAGTCTTACTGTCACCCAGGCTGAAGTGCAGTGGCATGCTCATGGTCACCACAGCCTCAATGTACTGGGCCCAGGTGATTCTTCTGCCTTGGCCTTCTCAGTAGCTGGAACTACAGGCACATACCACCACATCTAGCTAATTTTTAAAAATTTATTATAGAGATGAGGTCTCGCCAAGTTGCCCAGGCTCAAATCCCTGGGCTCAGGCAATCCTCTTGCATCCACCTCCCAAACGGCTGGGATTACAGGTGTGAGCCACTGCGCCCAGCCCTGATATGCTAATAAAAGAAAGATTTAAATACTAAAGAATAGTAACCACACAGAAAAAAATTGTTATTCACAATAATGAAAGCCAAGGTTTTTGTAATGTAATACTTTGAAGATTTGGTGACAGTGACCTAATACAATAGTGAATTTTAATAACCATAATTTTAGCATGGGTAGATGAGCCTCATTATGACATCAGTGGAGTTGACAGATGATGGAAGTTTGTCTACACTGTAGATCTCACTTGAAATAAAAGCCCAGAGAAAATATTTTTACAAATGTCAAATCATGTATAAATGTATCACATATTTATAAAATGTGACTGCAACCTAAAAACTGAAAGGTTTTGAAACGTATTATTTGTAGTAATAAGACAGCCAGCCACAAATAGTTAGATATATTCTTTTTATGTTGTTAGCTGTTATTCACTACACAAGACTGACACAAGTTCAAAGCAACATTATAGTTACTAAAAGTTATTGAAGGCTTAGTTAACCAAAATGTAACAATTATTACAAATGTTTGCAACACCAAGAGCATTGTATTTATAATGCTCTAATTCCTATTAAAACTCATTACAGAAACATTATATACATTAGATACATACTGCTGAAGTCAAGTCACGCAAGTCCTAGAATAACTGGGGTATGTGTCCATTTACATAGCCTTTAAGGCATGGAAGACAAGTATTTTCAAATCTAGCTTTTATAAAATGTATATTACATATATAAGACAAGCAAAAATGTTTATGGACCATGTAAAAATGACAAATCTAAGCACCATTATAGACTAGACTCAGTAACAAAGTGTGTACTTCTCCTCTCTTGAACCAACGTGAACATTTTTTTATCCTAATACAGGGCAGAATTGTTTAACAGAAACTTATACAACCTGGTTTTGATGACAGCACTGTCTCTGACTTGATGCAGGACTTTGGATTTGATTTTTTTTCACTACATGTAAAGAAAAATTGGACTATATAATCTCCATGAAGGTTTCCTCCCACCCATATTCCAGTATTAGAAGTTTTATAGGAAAAGACCAATTTTTTGAACAGAAAGTAAGAGGTGAGCATTATTACAAGCCAATCCAATCAGATTGCTTCTCAGGACTTTATCAAGAACTGCAGAAAGGCACTCTCCACCAAACTTGAAACTATAAATACATGTGGCTAGATGTGCTACAGCTCTCTTACCAACTTACCGGAAAAGTCTATCTGAGAAGAATCCACCCAGTGGAAATGGAAACAAGAAATGGAAAGCAAGAAAACTGATTATATCATTCGAGCCTCAATATCAAGGAATGTCTTTAAGCCATCCCTGCCTCTAAAAGGTTTTAGTTTCACAAGTCAATAAAATCACTCCTACTTAAGTTAATTTGGGTTGAGTTTTTTCTTGTAACTGAAAAAATTCTAACAACTAAGCTTACCTATAGCAATCTCAATGTAGTTGATAAGGTAAGATAATTGCCAAGTTCTTGCCATATAAGCCAGATAAGTCATTTAATCCCCTTATTTCTCAAAACCATCAATAAAATGAAGCCATTATCTGCTTCAAAGTGTTGTGAAGGTTATTTTTAAAAAGGGGGGGGGGGACGGTCTCAGTGGCTCAGACTGTAATCCCAGCACTTTGGCTGGGAGGCAAGTAGATTGCCTGAGCCCATGGGTTCAAGACCAGCATGGGCAACTTGGCAAGACCTCATCTCTACAATCAATCAATCAATTAGCCAGGTATGGTAGTTCATGCCTGTAGTTCCAGCTTCTTGGAAGGCTGAGGCGGAAGGATTGCTGGAGCCCAACCTGTCGATGCTGGGGTGGCCATGAGCGTGCCACTCCACTCCAGCCTGGGTGACGGAGTGAGACTCCAGCTCAAAAAAAAAAAAAGGGGGTTGGTGTAAATACAAAGTAATATTTAAATTCAGTGCCCTGGAAATGAAAAAATGGTCTCATCTTTTAAAAAGGAATTTTAGAGATTCATTTCTATAATGAGTATTATCATAAAGTTTCCAAGGAACAAGGGAATTAAGGAAATATCAATAATACCTGCTACACTCAGATTCAACTCTAATTGTATTCGAGTCTGTTCTACACAGTACCTATGCATAAGAAAAAAGATTCAACTTAGAATCAAGTAACCCTGGAATCCAGTATTGGCTCTATAGCTGAGAAGTTTATATGATTTTGAGCAAAAGAATCTCTCTAAGCCACCACCTATCTCAACTTAAAAAGTTTTTGTGAGGATCAAAAACAACAATAATGAAAGCTCTTGTCACAATGTCCACATTTAACATTATTCAAACATCCAATGTTGAAGAAAAACTATTTTTCATTCATTCTAAAATATATTCTTTTTCACATTTTTTACTATGTGAAATTAAACAGTTCCCTAGAGTTAATAGCCTGTCATTGTTTATTTGGCAATGATTTTTCAGTGATATATAAGAAAACAGTGCATCTTGCAATTAATTAAAGGTTGCCTTATGTTTGATGAAATAAAATACACCAATTTCAGCCAAGCAAACTATGGTACTTAACCAAATAAGGGCGCATTTACCAAAATATACATAAGAAACAGAAAAGCATATGTGGTTACACACATATACACATATATACTTTGTGTGTGTGTATGAGTAGGTTGTAATTTTACTTTACATACCTCTTTAGGTCAACTATTTCATTGTTAAGGGTATCTAGCTCCTTAATAGCAGAGAAATCTGCAACAGGACTTGATCCTATGATGTTCTAAAAACAAAAATGTCACAATTATACATTATTACTATAAAATTATGTAACATATGACAAAGCATTACAATTTTTAAAAGCTCTACACAGTGGGCTAAGTAGTAGTTTCTCTTGATAAATAAACAATTAATAAATACTTTTTTAAAAAAAAGCTCTACACAGATACAAGGTATAGCAAAGTTTACTGTATTACTAACACTTTTATTAAGAAAACCATACAAAGAGCAATTATATATAATTATATACTTAGTTATATATGAAGATACTTCTCTTCAATTCTCTAAAAGCTATTATTCTATAATATGTACCCCACCCCCACCTCCAATCCCAATGTCTTTGTCACTTGATCCTAGCCTGTTCAGAACTTTGCAGTAAAACAGATGTCAGGTTTATAAAGGAATTCCTAAAAAAAAAAAAAACAACAACGAATTCCTCCATTGAAATGTATATTTCTTGAGGAAATGGATAGTGAATTATTAGTTCATCTGGTACAAAATAAGTACACAAATTTTTATTAGTCTCAGAATTAAAACACTGATTGATTTTATTCAATTTGACAAATATTTACTTTTGTTACATACTTTCATACTTTTGGTGTCTACTCTATTTAAAGTAAAACCAACTGCTCAGGCATGTTCCATAGTAAATATTATTATCACTAGATAACGAAACTATCTTCATTTATGACATCCTTTACATATAGTTGTCAAAATTTCAAAAATCAAGGTTCTAAAATTGGTCTCTGAATTGTCCTTGTAAGAAAAAAAATCTAGCTAGGTTTATTCTGAGCCCTGCTATTTTACTAGCTGCACGGTCTTCACCTGTAAAATAGGGAAATAATCTCTGCCTTGTCCACCTTACATACTTAATAAAATGTTATATAAAGTCACTCTATAAACTTTATGATATTTTATAAACATAAACTATTGTTATAATTAACTCTTCAACAGAATACACCCTTAATAGATGTAGTTTCCCAGTGAGTTGCTTCTGCCTCGGCTTAGTGTACTTTGTGAACTATCAATGATGCCTTATATAGCTGGCTGAAGCCAGGGCAAAAAGAAAAGTGCTCTCTCCTTCAAATACCTGACCTACACCCAATGCTACAACCAGACAAACAAATAACTATACCATCGCCATTTGGAAATGTTAAAATTGAGGCCTGAGCATGTAAAAACTAGGATATATTGATGACTTCATTAGTAGAACACAAAACTTAGTGTTAATACTTAGGCTGTTGCAAAGTTAACGTATGTCACCAACTCAAACAAAAGAAGAAACATAAACGCTCACAACATCCCAAACCCTCACTCACATTTATATACTCATTTACAATTCACTTAGCACTTTCACATCCACTAGCTAATTTTCAAAAGTAAACTGAAAAGTGGGTTATAGGTAGGGCAGATATTGTGAACCCCATTTTAGAGCTGAGGAAACAGTAAACAGCTTGCTCAAAGTTGAATCCAGCGAATCAGTAGTTTGATCAAGAGTCTTCTGATTAAATTCAAGTGCTATTTCACACTATGCCCCCCTTGACACTTGCATATCAGATCATTTAGGTAAATGAAACCACCACTGCCCTAAAAGAAATTTTGGCAAGCAAGCACATCAATAAAATTTGGCAAATAATTCCTTCTAAAGGTGTCACATTGCACTTTTACTACTGAGCTGTTTTGTTTTGACTATCAATACCAAAATTCATCTATGATTAAATTAATAATATCAATTTTATATTAATTACAGATTTGTATCAAATATATTTCTTAACTGTTTTACTGTGCTCCACTGATACACAAACCCTTATCAATGCTAAGGTAAATTGGAAATTTTAAAGTGGATTTCTGAGGGTGACAGTTATTCACCAGTATTTTCACTCTGTCTAAATTTGACCTATGAACTAAGCATGGCCAGACAGCTAGACAAGTGAACCAATGAAAAATCAGTTGGTCTCACTTTCTTTTTTTTTTTTTTTTTGAGTTGGAGTTTCACTCTGTCGTCCAGACTGGAGTGCAGTGGCACGCTCCCAGCCACTGTAGCCTCAACCTGCTAGGCTCTGGCGATCCTTCCACCTCAGCCTTCCAAGTAGCTGGAACTACAGGCATGTGCTACCACACCTGGCTAATTGGTCTCACTTTCATCCCTTAAATGCCACTGAAAAGTTTGCTAACAGAGGTACAAGAAACTCATGACTTCCAGACCTCTTCTGTCACTCTAACTCAAAAAAAGTGAGTTATATTTGACAATCTTGCCATTAAAAATATCATCAACTAAGAAGACAGAGTGCAAAAATTAGTTTAACCTCAAATCAGAAAGGTGATATCCCAGATGATTCTAAAATGGCATGCAACCAGGAAGCATGAAAAAAATTCAGCTAATATTATATGTAGTGTATAAGAGGTATACTAAGAAAAATATAGCATGTCCCTTTCTTTCAAAATATTTGCTCTCATCTTATTTTGTACATTACACAAAAATTCCACTTTGGTGATTGTAAGTGGATCAGAGAGCCCACAGAAGGCAAGCTAAAAAGCACACAAGGACCAAGTGACACGTGACAAAAGCATGCTGTTTAGGTATTTTCTCTGCATCAACTTTGCTGAATAAAAATCCTCTAATTTCAAAATGTATCTTGTAAACCAAAAACCATAATGCTTAAAAAAGGCATAAAATAAAGCTCTAACCTTGAGAGAGAGTAGAGTTAAGAAACTGACAGTATAAGAAAGGCGAAAAGCAGAGTGCTGCAGAATGGAAAAAATAGTCCAAACTAGAAAAAACACAGAGAGGAAAGAAAGCAACATTCAAAAAAGGATTAGTCAATGCTGCAAAAAATGCAGTACTAAAAATAAAAAATCAGATTATAAAGAGAAAAGAGGTTATTTGAAAGATAAAACAATGCAAGTTTTAATTTTAAGGTTAAAATTTTTGGTTAATAAATAAGACAACAGTGGTAAAATCCCATTTCAATGAATAATACTGATATCTGACATGAATGAACAAAGGTGTCTATGTTCTAGTGACTGAACTTCAGACAAATTTACTAGATTAAAAACCCTGTACACCAGACGCAACTTCAAGTGTCTACTAATGTTATAGAAACTTCAATGAACAAACATAATTAGTCTCAGAAATTTCTGTCATATCTGTGATTTGTACTAATGGAAGAATGAATAGGTTATAAAATGAAGAAAGCAACAACTACAAAAAAACAGTCTGCATAGGTGAAAGAAAGAATGAAACAACACAGTATTCCATAACTAAGATAAAAATACAAATCCAGTAAAGTTTATCTTTCTGAATGGCATCAGTCTTCTCTACAACTTAGAGAACCCATGTTATACACCACAAGGAATCTCAAAAGATTCACAAACTGTTTCCACCTCCTCACAAAGCATATAATCAAGTAGTTATTTTATTAAAAATAAGGACTGGCTGGGTGCAGTGGCTCACACCTGTAATCCCAGCACTTTAGGAGGCTAAGGCAGGAGGACTGCTTAAGCCTAGGAGTTCAAGACCAGCCTGGGCAACACAGCAAGTCCTCATCTGTAATTTTTTTTTTTTTTAAAGTACCAAAACATCTATAAGTAACTCTCTAAATCTGGTAGCTATAAATTCCATTTAATTTATTCGGGGAAAAAAATTCCAATTTTGATTTTAATTAGGTTTGTTAAAATGGGATTCTTTTAAACTTCTGTGACAAAACTAATGCAAAACCAAAATACTCTATTACTATTTTAAAGAGAGCTCTCTTCATACACATTTGACAACTCCTATTACTGTATATACAACTCTGAAGAATCACACAGCAATGATTACTCTATAGGCAATAAGAGACTTAAAGATACAAAAGTATTTATGTATTTATTTATTTATTTATTTTGAGTTGGCGTCTCACCCAGTCACCCAGGTTGGAATGCAGTGGCACGCTCACGGCCACCCCAGCGTGGACCTGCTGGGCGCCGGCAATCCTTCCGCCTCAGCCTTCCAAGTAGCTGGAACTACAGGCACGCGCTACCATGCCCAGCTAATTTTTTTTATTTATTGTAGAGACGAGGTCTCGCCAAGTTGCCCGGGTTGGTCTTGAACTCACGGGCTCAGGCAATCCACTCGCCTTGGCCTCCCAAAGTGCTGCGATGCCAGGCTGAGCCACCGAGCCCGGTCACAAAGCATTTTTAAAGGCAAATAGTCTCTACAGGATGCAAGTCCTTTTAAAGGCCAAGATAAGCCAGGCACGGTGGCTCAAGTCTGTAATCCCAGCACTTTAGGAAGCCAAGGCGAGAGGATTGTCTGAGCCCAGGGGCTTGAGACCAGCCTGGGCAACTTGGCGAGACCTCGTCTCTACAAACAATCAAAAATTAGTCGGGCCGTAGTTCCGGCTACTTGGAAGGCTGAGGCGGAAGGATTGCCGGAACCCAACGGGTCGACGCTGGGATGGCCAGTGAGCGTACCACTGCACTCTAGCCTGGGCGATGGAGTGAGACTTCGAATCAAAAAATTTAAAAAAATAAAAAATAAAGGCCAAGATAATAGCAAAAACACTATAATAGGAAGAGTTTCTATATGAGGAGAGAAAAACCAAGGCCCAACATGGCTTTAAAAATGTAGTTTTTTAAATTTCCTCTAAAATCAAAAGTAGCTAAAGCCTGCTTCTAGCCATTCGGGTGTGAAGTTCAGCTGTATACTCAGGAATAAAGGTCATATATGGCAAAACCACACAGATTTACTCAACATGTTTTTCTTGGGGGCATTTTTGATGTAAAATTGACACCAAGCAATCATCATATCCTAGATTTTGTCTTCAAATTTGTATTTTTTTCTATAAAAGCAAATTATCAAACAAAACATAATAATTTAATTCTTTTATAATCTATTCATAAAAATTAATTCACAAATCCGGGAAAGGAAAAATAAGGCCCATTTTTCCAATTTTAAGATTGAAAAATATAGTTGTCATATATTTAGTGAATGGTGGGGCAAATAAGCTGCAAGTAAGGATGCTATACAAGGCACTCCAGCATATTTATAGGTACAAACTAAACCACAAACAGTATACTGCACAGCACTTGGCCAGATACATCTTCTTTACTATTCCACCCTAATCAAATCTGTAATTTGACACAGCACTTGTTCCTTTGAAATTAATGCATTCAGGTTTTCTTTTAGGTTATCTTACCTTTTGTAAACTGGCCCTGTCTGATGGTGGAATCATCTCAGAAGTAAGAACGTGAGGAGGATCAATGCCTTTTATCAACTTTTGATTGATTAAGTGAAAAGCCAAGGCAAACTGATCCTTTGAAAGTTTCCCACAGTCCTTTGTATCACATAATGCCCTGTACAAAAAACCAAAATGAACAGTATATAAATGCCACAACTCCCAAAAAATCCAGGGAAAAAGTACAATTATGTACCTTTTTAAAAATTATGAGCCAGGCACAGTGGTTTAAGTCTGTAATCCCAGCACTTTGGGAGGCCAAGGTGAGGGAACTGACTGAGCCCACGGGTTAAAGCCTGGGCAACTTGGCGAGAACTCTTCTCTACAGTAAATTTTTTAAAAATTAGCTGGGCATGGTAGCATGCACCTGCAGTTCTGCAGTTCCAGCTACTTGGAAAGCTGAGGTGGAAGGATCACCTGAGCCCAGCGGGTCAACACTGGGGTGGCCGTGAGCATGCCACTACACCCTAGTCTGGGCAACAGAGTGAGACTCCAACTCAAAAAATAAATAATAAATAAAAATAAATTAAAAATTATGAGTTGAAGCCGGGCACAGTGGCTCACACCTGTAATTTCAGCCCTTTGGGAGGTGAAGGCAAGAGTACTGCCTGAGCCCAGGGGTTCAAGACCAGCCCGGGCAACTTGGCAAGACCTCATCTCTATAACAAATTTTAAAAATTAGCCTGGTATGGTGGCTCACGCCTATAGCTCCAGTTACTTGGAAGGCTGAGGTGGTTGTCTGAGTGAAGGTTGCAGTCGCTGTGAGAGTGCGACTGCAATCCAGCCAAGTCAACAGAGTGAGACTCCAACTCAAAAAACAAACAAAAAATAAATAAATAAAAACACTTCACACCAACTTGTAGCTTGTCTAAAACTCACTCAAATGTTGAAAAGGTAGATTGGCTAAAATAGTAAAAAGAGAATGTTCACCCTAGTGCCACATAGAAGCCTCAAATCTAGTTAACTTTCTTTCTTACCAATTTCCAGAACCACTACAGAATAACAGCTATGGTGGGCCAAAGAAGTCCAAAATTCTCAATTCCCCAAATTTTAACATTAAAAGATGGTAAAACCTAAGTCTCAACAAATTTGATTCATTGGTAGCACTAGAATTATACTAAAACAAACAAAATATTTTCATGTCAGCATACTTCCTTCAACTCTTGGACTACGAAGATAATACAAGGATCACCAAGTCAACACAGAATGAGCAGCTGCAAATGAAGATTACATGTGAGGAAAAGGCAGCAATCTGGAAAGCTTCATACAATCACTTGAAGAAAAAATGTAAGGGTTTAATTCCACTTTTTCTTTAAAAAAAAAAAAAAAAAAAAAAAGCTCAGCTCTCTGAAGTGCTGATCAGTTTAATTAATTGAAGGCCAGTAAGACCTGATGAAAAGACTGCTATGGTATTATGTCAAATGAACCTTAAATTCCAGCTTTCTATTTACTTCTTCTTGTGACCTTGGTCAAATGTTTTAACCGCTCACTCTAAGCCTTAGTTTCCTCATCTATAAAGTGGAGATGATAGATGATAATGAGAATTTTGTGAAGGTACCTGAGAATTAAAGACAGGGTACATAAAAAAATCATAATTTCAACCTCATAACAGCTGCTGTCATTTATTGAGCATAGTTCTTAGTCTACGCACTCAAAAGTAGTAGCCATTATTAGTTCTGCATATTTAATCTTTCCAAGGCTTAGGTTCTTGTTTCTTTTTGTTGTTGTTTGGAGTCTCACTCTGTCACCCAAGCTGGAGTGCAGTGGCATGCTTGCGGCCACTGCAGCCTCAACCTGTTGGGCTCAGGCGATCCTTTCACTTCATCCTTCCAAGCTGGAACTACAGGCGCACACCACCACACCCAGCTAATTTTTTAACTTATTGCAGAAACGAGGTCTCGCCAAGTTGCCCAGGATGGTCTCGAACCCCTGGTCTCAGATGATCCTCTCGTCTTGGCCTCTCAAAGTGCTGGGATTACAGGCTTGAGCCACCGTGCCCGGCCTCTTGCTTCTTTTAAGGCAGATCTACTGTCTTCCTCTATTCTTTCCTAGGTTTCTCTTTACAACCATGGGGCTACAATTCTGATGTTTGCTGTCGCTTAAAAATCTCAAGATAACCTCTGTTGTGTAGTTAGATGGATGGTGGCAGACACACTACAAAGCACTGTCATATACATTATCTCATATCATATGAAATTCATTAAAGACACTAAGGCTTGTCTTCTTTAAGGACTAAGTGTGTTATTCCTATGTAAAAGTGTGAAAGTATACATATATTCTATAGAATTATACAGGCATACCTTGAAGATACTGTTTTTTCTTTTATACTGCTTAAATTTCAGATATTTGCAGTCTCTGGAAATTTTAAGTTTAACTGATATAAACAGATTTTGCATTTTATCAGTCTAATAACAATTAACTGACACTGTCAATCATATAAAGCTTCAGGTACTCCATTCTCAACCTTGTGTTCATCACCCAGAATTCTGAAACAAAATCTGTCCTATTTATAAATGAGTAAAAGTACGAATGTACAAAACTGGAGTTGATACAAAACCAACTTTTAAAAAAATCAATTTAAATAAAGTCTTACCAAATATGGGCTAGTAAGGTAGAAGGTAAACCTGTTTTTAGGAAGATTTCACGGACCTCCAATCCAGACACAAATCCATCCATATCTTTATCAGTTTTCAGGAAGATTTCATCATATTTAGCTTTTTCTGCAGAGGATACAACCCACTACAGAGGGGGAAAAAAAAAACAACAGTTATTTCTGCCAAAATGAAATAAACTTTAAAGCATCCCTCTTTTTGTCCATAAGAGTATCTGACACAAATTCTGAACAAGTCTACCTTACTAACTACAGCAACACTGTATCACTTCCATATCACACCTCAATCAAAATATTGTGGTGAAGAGAAAATAACAGAAGAAAAATACAGATCAGTTAGGACTGTATTTATAGGTGCACATTATTACTTATTTTTCTTTTAAGGAATGAGTAAATTCAAGCATAGTTAACTCTTGACTTTTGAATGCCTACATGAACATAGGTAACTGAAAGAGTCTGTCTAAACAAATATTCAGATAATTCTCAACCTTCATTTTTTATAGTTTCACCCAACAGTCTTAACTATAGCCATACTGGCTGATTTGCATATCCTGCTATTATCTTCCTTTACTCAACCTGACAAAAGGCAGGCTGGAAAGGGAAAAAAGAAAAAAAAGCCTTGGAAAACCCAGGATTGGAGAATTTGATCCTATAGAATCAAGAGTTAACTAAAAATTAAACAAAACAAAATCAACTATTAATTATGCCAGGGCAAACATGCCATGTTAGCATAGGGCATCTTCCATCTCTAACTTTAATTCTGGGTAGATCAAGGCAAAGCCAATAAAACACCCATATGAGCTAAGGTCAAATGCAGAAGGAATGTCTGTGTCCTCTAGAACACCATATTATGCAGGTTCAACTGGACAGAGCTCTAAATTTTTGATACATTTGATCACTCCCTCTATCAAGTAATCAATTGTTAAATGACATGCACTGTTAAAAAAAAAAATCCTTTAACACTAATAAATGTCTACCTGTCTTAACGGTGCTTTGGTAGGTAAAATGCCTACAGGTGGTAAGGAGTGGTAAGATTCCTTGGTTGATGCTGAAGAGGGGATCAACCGCACAGATGCTGATATACTGACCGTTTTTCTCTTAGAAGGTGGCATCAAGGCTGGAGGCAAGGACATTGGCACAGGTTCTTTCTCCAGTGCACAGTATACCAAAAACATAGCCTTCAAGATAAATAAACCAGGGACATATATATTAAAACCATTTAACATTTACTCATTGAATTAATTGATTATTGTTCAAAAACAAATCATCTTTAGGCTGTCTCAAATCCTTTTTAAAGAAATTAGCCTGGGAAGTAAAGAAGGGGAAAAAGAGAAAGAGATGAAAGGTGGGAGGGAGAAAAGGAAAGAAATCAAAGCAAAGCAATTTTTAGAAGAATATTTTTAGTAAAAACTTAGAGATACACCCTTCAATTAAAGTTTCTGCAATGTCAAAGGCAAACAACAGTTTGGGGTTGGGGGGGAATCTGCAAAGAAAGATGTGATCTCTTTTATATATAATATACAAAGAGTTCCTAGAAATTAACAAGGGAAAAAAAAGTCCAAAAGAAAAATGGAAAAAGTATGAACAGATGATTTACAGAAAAGTAGATACCTTAAAAGGCCTGTCCTTTAACATACAAAAATATGCTCAATTTCACTCATAAGAAACTGCAAGTTAAAACAATACTGACATACCATTTTCCACCTAATTGCAAAAAACCCAAAGTTTCATAACATACTTCATTGGTTAAATTGTGGGGAAACTCATACACTGCTAGTGGGATCTGAGGGGTAGCAGAATATGCCACCCCAAAACTTGCCACTTTGGCATATGGATTATTTTGAGCAATTAAGAAGCAGCAGATTTTTAAAAAGCAGCAGATACAAAAAAGCTCTCTGTCCTCCCACCATCTGCTTAAAAGCAGGACATAAATTTACAAATGTGTCTTTCCTCCCTTCTCTATAAGAAAGGATAAAAGCTCCTTACCAAAATGACTTTAGACCCTTATTAGCCTACAGATGGCACAGATGAATCTACATAACAAACTGTATTAAGGACCCTTTATCTACCATTAGTTTCCCATATATTTGTATACCCATAATATGTGGTCCCTAGAGACTCAAGGTCCTTTACTTTTACCTTGTCACTTCTCTAAAAATGTATTGTTCTTTGCTTAAGATGCTGTATGAGCCTGAGTTCTAAGCTACCTTTGTAACTGCTACTCTTTTCCAGAGTTTTTCTGAAGTATATATGGAATATACATGTTAATAAACTTCTGTTTTTCTCTTGTTAATCTGTCATTTGTCACAGGGGTACCAGCCAAGAACTCAGATGGGTAGAGGAAAAATTACTTTCTTCCCCTAAAGAGTTCAAATTGGTACCACCACTAAGGACAAATTGGCAACATCTACCAAATTGCAAATGTATTTCCCCTTTTGCCTTGCAATTGCACATCTAAAATCTATCCTTAGGTTTACCCGCCTAAATATGAAATACTATATTTTTAAAAGGCTATTAACTGTAGCATTGTTTGTAGCAGAACCCAAGTGCCCACCTAAAAAAACTGGTTTAAAAAATTATGGTATATTCATACAATGAAATACTATGAAGCAAAAAAAAAACATAATGAAAAACATTCTGTCTTAATTGTTGTGGGGCCTTCATGGGTATATAATTGCCAAAACTCATCAAATTATATACTTAATTGGATGCAGTTTGTTGTATATAAAGTAATCCTCAATATGATTGACCAGGAAGAAAAAAAGAATCATAGAGCTCTCTCTATGTGAAAAGATATTCCAAGACACACTACTAACCATGAAAAAGCATAGTGCTGAACAGTGAATATAGTGTATTATCTCTTGTGGTAAAGAGGAAATAATTATTCATATTTGTTGACATTTGCATTAAAAGATTCTTGGAGGATAAGTAAGAAATTAAGAAAACTGTCTGGTTATCAAGCAGAGGTAAATGGAACAGTTGAGAGCAGGGATGGAATGAGATTTTTTTCACTGAATATTGATTTCTGAGCCATGATAAAATATAACCTCTTTTAAATATTTTAAAATACATAAAGCACTTGCAAAAATGGAACAACCTACATTAGACTGTCCCAGCATATTCAGCTCCATTTTAAGGGAGTCAAGACATCTTCAAGACCTTCAGAAAATAAAATTCCCAGGGCTATCTTTGAGCATATGAAATTACTGGAAGTAACTTGGAACCTCTAGAATGATTCCAGAAGCAACAAAAGAAGAAACCCTTGCATATTTCTTATTTTTTTCTTCCACTGAAAATCATAATTCTCCCCAAGAGGAAATTGTAAGTTTTGTAGAACTTTCAAATCATTATTTATTGAGCACTCAATACAACAACACTGACCCATGATTTCCATAATTACTAATAACATTGCAAAATGAAGAAATGAGGCTAAGATGCTAAGTAACTTACCCAGTACAATTTTTTTTAGAAATGACAGTAGAGGTCAAACAAAAATCTTCTGGCTATAAAGTTCTTGCTTTTTCTGGATTTGATCAGGCTTACTGGCAACACACATGTAATCTTACAATATCATGCTTTCCTTTACAACCAACAAAAGTAAACATCAACCCATTGGGTGGGCATCAGAATTACTTGATAAAGTACAGATTCTGGGCCCTGCACCCAGAATGTCATAATCAGTAAGGCTGGGGTTTGGCCTGGGAATTTGCATTTTTAACACATTCCCAGGTGATGCCAATGAAATTTGCCCAGGGACCACACTTGACCTTTAGACTCAAACCAAGAATTCTCTCCCCATTCACTAGCCAACTTGGAAGAATTCAATTTCAGTTTTAGAAACACACAAACTTCTATTTCCAAAAGGCTGAAAATTCAGAGAAAATAATCTGACTAGCACATACTTTCAACCAAATTCATAATACCAGAGAGGACCCCCCAAAAAACCTCAGAATTTATTTATAAAAAATTGTGTATTTATTCTAATTTAAACTTCAGTCACCTTCAAAGTACTCTCCATTTGATCCACCTATCAAGACACTTTTCCACTGCTGAAAACAGTTTTTGAGCTCATCAATTTTGATGCCTTTTATTGCTTCTGCTGTTTTTTGTTTCACCTCTTCCACACTGGTAAAACATTTATTTCCCTGTGAGGACTTCTGTCATCCAGGGAAACAAACAAACAAACAAATTCATTGGGGCAAGATTGATGAGTAGCACAGGAGTCATGCCATTTTGGTCAAAAACTGCTGAATATTCAGCACAGTGTAAGCAGGTGCGCTCATAAACCACCCATCATGAAATGGGCAAATGTCTTGAAGGACTTTCCAAAAACAAACTCACTGAAGCCAAACATAGTCTCTCACAACAAGGCTAACTGGTACACTGATGCTGATGGGTTCCTAGAACACTTACTAGCAGGGAAGCCTGTACTACAAGGAATAATTTCGGTTTTTTTGGGTCCCCCCTCATATACATACTATAATATTATTAGATTGGCACTGAGCTAAGAGAAGTGACTAGCATGCACAGTCAGCACTCTTGCTGCAGATGGGAGTCATTTCCTGGAAAAGTGGACACTAGAAGCAAAAAAGCAATGTTAGCCATCTGCTGCCAATAGACAACACATTTTTTTTGAAAGTTAAAAAAATGTTATTAATTCCATGCTGCCTTGAAAATAGTTTTCCTGACAAAACATAAGTCAAAAATTTTACCAACAAATAAGATAGCAAAAATGAACACAAGATTTTTAACACTCCTGGGTTGTGACTTTGCTTATTTTGTTACATTGTACTTTATCCTATTCAAAGTCTGCCACTGAATCAAAAACAGCAGCCAAATAAAATGATGCACCATACTCACCAAAAAAAAAAGAAAAAAGAAAAAAATCTGCTATTAACTAGTCAATCTGAAATGTACTAGAGCAAATGCATTTACACAGATAAAGAAGCATTTAGAATGTTTCTTTCTTGCTTGCTTTTTTTTTTTTTAATGATTTCAAAGTAGAGGCATCAAAAATAAACCTAAATTTAGGGACAGCAGGGAAAGAAGGAATTTCATTTTACTGTTATAGTCAATTACTAACATCTGACTTTCTCTGACTTTTTTTCATTCTCCGTGCTTTTAGGTAGTGTTTCTCAACTTTTAGTGACCATGAGAATCACCTGCAGAGCTTTTAAAGCACAGGTTCAGACTGGGACACAGCTTAAGAATTTGCATTTCTAGCCGGGCTCGGTGGCTCAGCCTGTAATCCCACGCCTTGGGAGGCTGAGGTGAGTGGATTGCCTGAGCCTGCAGGTTCGACACCTGCCTGGGCAACTTGGCGAGACCTCATCTCTACATTAAATACAAAAAAAATAGCCGGGCGTGGTAGCGCGTGCTTGTAGTTTCAGCTACTTGGAAGGCTGAGGCGGAAGGATCGCCGGAGCCCAGCATGCCGAGGCTGCGGTGGCCGGGAGCAGCCACTGCACTCCAGTCTGGGCGACAGTGAGACTCCAACTTTAAAAAAAAAAAAAAGAAAGAAAAAAGAATTTGCATTTCTAACAGGTTCTCAGGTGATGCTGATGTTGCTGGTGGGAAATCATACTTTGAGAACCAAACTTTTTAGCACCTTCTTTAGGAGTGTTACAAGCTGTTGAAATGCCAGTTATAATTTCTTAAGATTGCAATCTGGGATGAAATTATCAGGCATTTCTTACATTTTCCATCAATTTAGTTCAAAACATTTATTGAGAAATTTCTGTTCAACAGGCACTGTATTTTATTATACTAGGCACTAAAAATACAAAAGTGAAATGATCCCTCACTTTTACAACCCAACAGAAGCAGCAGATATGTAAAAACTACAGGCAACCTACAGAATTTCAATATATATGATACCTGCTAATGCAGACAAAAACAGCTCCTCTATAAATCTCCAAATGCCAAAAACGCTTCACATAATGAAGACCTAACAAATTCTACTGACAAAAACTTAGACCAATTCCAGTCTAAAAATTTACCTGTCAGAAAAATTTGAAACAGTAAGAATATAAATACCAACATCATTTTTCACAGAATTAGAAAAAAAATCTTAAAATTCATATGGAACCAAAAAAGAACCAAAATAGCAAAGCAATCATAGGCAAAAAAGAACAAAGCTAGAGGCATCACATTACCTGACTTCAAATTATACTACAAGGCTGTAATAACCAAAACAGTATGGTACTAGTAAAAAGAACAGACACATGGACTAACGAACAGAACAGAGAATCCAGAAATAAATCCAAATACCGACAACCAATTGATCTTTGACAAAGCAGGCAAAAACATACACGGGGGAAAGGACACCCTATTCAACAAATGGTGCTCAGAAAATTGGATAGCTACATGCAGAAAAATGAGACTTGATCCCTATCTCCCCCCATATACAAAAATTAATGCAAGATAGTTGATTAAAGATTTAAACATCGAACCTGAAACCATAAAAATCCTAGAAGAAAACTCAGGAAAACCTTACATGGACATTGGTCTAGGCAAAGAGTTTATGGCTAAACCCCAAAAGCAAAGGCAACTAAAAAAGAAATAAGTGAGACAAACTAAAAAGCTTCTGCACAGCAAAAGGAATAATAAACAAAGCCTATAGGCAACCTACAGAATGGGAGAACATATTTGCAAACTATACATCTGACAAAGGACTAATATCCAGAATCTACAAATAATTCAAACAAGTCAGCAAGAAAAAAGCAAATAACCCCATTAAAAGGTGGGCAAACGACATGAACAGATATCTCTCAAAAGAAGATACACAAAATGCAGGATACTGCCTGGGTGGGGGTAGGGACACAACATCAATTAGGGTACCTGATCTCAAAACAGACAAAATGGGGACCAAAGGGAGGCCCAAACTTTACCTGTACAATGTCCACTTGTATTGCATACATAATCCTGAATTGTATCCCACATCTTTAAAATAAAATACATAAAAATAAAAAGAAGAGATACAAATGGCCAAACATATGAAAAAAAAAGTTCAACATCACTCATAATCAGGGAAATGCAAAGTAAAACCACTATGAGATAACACCTTACACCAGTCAGAATGGCCATTATTTAAAAATCAAAAAACAACAGATGCTAGCATGGATGCAGAGAAAAGGGAACACTTATACACTGTTAATGGGAGTGTAAATTAAATTAGAACAACCTCTATGGAAAGCAGTATGGAGATTACTCAAAGAACGAAAAGTAGATCTACCATTTGATCCAGCAATCCCACTACTAGGTATCTAAGGAACAGAGGTCATTATATAAAAAAGACACTTGCACCCACATGTTCATCACAGCACAATTCACAATTGCAAAGATGTAGAATCAACCTAAATGCCTGCCAACCAAACAGTGGACAATGAAAATGTGGTATATATACACCATGAAATACTACACAGTCATAAAAAAAGAATGAAATCATGTCCTTTGCAGCAGTATGAATGGAGACAGAGATCATCATCCAAAGTAAACTGACTCAGAGACAGAAAAATCAAACACTGCATGTTCTCAATCATTTGTGGGAGCTAAATGGTCACAAAGATGGAAATAATAGACACTGGGGACACCAATAAGGGGGAAGGAAGGGTTAGAGTTCAGAAATTACCTACAGGGCACAATGTTCACTATCTGGGGAATGGGCCACCTGAGACCCAATCCCCACTACTACACAGTATGTCCATGTAATGAATACACATGTATACTCCATGAATCTAAAATAAAAATAAAGACTGTAATAACCAATGGATAGATATGAAGACAGTTGGCAAAGTAAAAAGGGCCTGGCTGAGTCTACACTTCCAAAGAAAACAGTAAGAAAAGGGAAAAAGGGTAACTTTACCCAGTAATGAAGGTTAACCTTACCAGTGATGTCACAAGGACATCATGTGCCTCCTGATGTAATGTGACAACAAAATGCATTTTGTCTCCATGGTACTCTTTGTAAAAACCCATTCCTTGAATCTATTCACAAGAAAAACATCAGACAAACCTAGACTAGAAGTCTATACAGGATATCTAGCCAGTATTCCTCAAAAATGTCAGTCATATTAATAATTTTTTTAAAAAGGCAAGACTGACAAACTATTATATACCAGAGTAACTGAAGAGACACGGCAACTAAATACAATGTGATACCCTAGATTGGATCCTGGGACAGAAACAAAAAACTGGTGAAACCCAAATAAATTCTAGAGTTAATAATGTATAAACATGGGTTTCTTATTTTGGGCAAACATACCAAGGTAATGCAATATAACAATAAAGGAATACAGTGAAGGGTATTGGAGACTCTCTCTATTACCACTGCAACTTTTCCATAAATCTACAATCCTTTCAAAGTTAACTAGGGAAAAAAAAAAAAAAGTATGATTCTAGAAAGCTTAGGTTCAGCCCAGGTGCTAGGACAGTGACTGCTATGCTTAGAGGACCTAAATTATAGAATCTTGTCAAACTCGAATAATCTATGAAAAAGCATGCATATAAGCTCATTCACCAAATACTAGATTACTAGATTTAGGGCCTTCTCTTAAAATTAAAAGCAGTAGTTTCGGTCCTCAGAAAACAAATAATTATTTCAAAGACCATACACTTGTAAAACTCATCCTACAAAGAGAACAATAAGCTTAAACAATGATCAGTCACTTCCCTTTATTCAATGACAAAACCAAAATTTTATATACATTTTGAGTTCTCAAATTGGTAACAAAAATTGGCCCTTTCGCAAAATGTTCCTTGAATGCCCTATCAGAAACTATCTACTAAGCTAAATGGGTCAGAAGTAAAAGTTAGGGATTTATTTCCAATATCCTTATGACCTACCTAGTAAGATAATTCATCAATGAGTAAATGGGATACTGATAGTCACAGACACTTTTTTAATCCATATTTTAATCCATATTCAATATGATTTTTAATCCAAAACTCTCAAAAGTCATTTCAATTGTAGCCAGAACACTAACAGCCATGCCAAGGCCTTTTAAAACCAAAAAAGCTCAAAGATATCCTAGATTCTGGATTTTTAATTAAACCACTGGGTTTCTGAGAATATGAGGAAACATTTACATTTGAAAAGAAAAAAGGGTCATTCATTAAAGGTTCACATGGCAACAGAAGTTATACAAGTTAGAATCTCTAACTTCATTTATTCCAATTTAAAAAAAAATAAACCAAACCCAAATCCCATTTATGCTATAAAAGAAAAGAAAGAAACTGGTTAAGAATTTTAAACGGAAATCTATAACAAAGATTCATGTTTAATCAAGTTTTAGTTTATTAGTGAAATACATTATTAATTTTTTAAAAACTGGTATTGTCATTCAACTCACCAAGTTAGAGTCTCTCATTAACTTCATTTTTATTTGTTCTCATTTGAAAAATAAACACAGAGCAGATAGTGGGTCAACAAACCAAAAGCATTTTATCCAAGAGAAAACGAGCAAGAATTTTAACGGTAAGTCTTGAACAAAAAGATTCTTAATCAAAATTCAGTTTTGTAAAATATGACATTCTGGGGGGAAAAAAACCTACATTATATTTCAACAAACCAATATCCGACAGAATATAAACTGCCATAGTTGAAAAGAACTGGTCATATTAGTAAGTATATTACATATCATTATTTAAGAAGATAATTTAAAATGTTCAATTCTTAGTTATTCCACTATTGCAAAAGTATTCTAAAAATTCCTTCAATTTTCAAGGAAGAGTAAGACTAACTCTTAAAACTTAGTTTTTAAAAATACTGATGCTTATAAATAAAGGCAAATCAATGACTCACAGGTACAGTTATATTGGCTATGTTGAAGTAATTATAATTTTTTAAAATAGTGTACAATTACCAGGGAAATGCAAATTAAAACCACAATGAGATAACACCTTACCCCATTGAGAATGACCATTTGGTCATTATTAAAAGTCAATAAACAACAAATGTTCACATGAATGCAGTAAAAACGGAATGCTTACAACTGTCAATAGAAAAGTAAACTAGTACAACCTATATGGAAAACAGTATGAAAATTTCTCAAAGAATTAAAAGTAAGTCTACCATTCAATTGAGCAATCTCACTACTGGATATCTAAGCAAAGGAAAAGAAGTCATTATACAAAAAAGAAAAAAAAAAAAAAGGAACCTGTACTCATATGTTTATCACAGCACCATTCACAATTGCAAGGATATAGAAGTCAACCTAACTGCCCATCAACTGATGAGTATATAAAGAAAATGTGGCCTATGTATGTCATGTAATACTATTTAGCCATGAAATAGAACAAAATAATGTATTATGCAGCCAATTGGATGAATTAGAGGCCACTATCCTAAGTGACATTAACTCAGGAAAAAAAACCAAATACTGCATGCTCTCACTTATAAGTGGGAGCTAAGCTATGGGTATACTAAGGCATACACAGTGGTATAATGGACATTGGAGATTCATGGGGGGAGGCTGAGAGGCGAGTATGGGATTCAAGTTACCTACTGGATACAATGTACACCATTCTAGTGATCAGTACACCAAAAGTCCAGACTTCACCACTCTAGAATTCAACTAGGTAACCAAAAACCACTTTTACCCCTAAAGCTACTGAAATTAAAAAAAATAAAAGTTTTAAATAGTACAGATTACACTGCTCCATTCATTGAAGTAAAAAGAAACAGGCAAATTCTAACCAAAAGAATACTAGTGCAATTATTAATATTGAGAAAAACTGCAAGAAAAATTCTAGAACCAAAAAAACTAAATTAAGCAAAATCTAGAATCTGAGTTACAAAAAGTTCTAAAATCTTCTGGGCTTAGGAAATGAGGGGGAAAGAAAAATAAAAATAATCTAAAGGTCTAATTTTACCGAAAAGTTAGTATCTGGGACCAGAAGTGTTTCAGACTTCAGATTTTGAAATATTTGCACATATATAATGAGATATATTGAGGATGGGACCCAAGTCTAAACACAAATTAATTTGTTCCATATACACCTTATACACATAGCCAAAGGTAATTTTACACAATATTTTCAATAATTTTGTGAATTAAACAAAGTTTTGACTGCAACCTATCACAGGAGATCAGGTATGGAATTTTTCACTTGTGCCAACATGGCATCTTGCCATGATGTTGTGTGCCATGTCGGCACTCAAAAAGTTACGGATTTTGTAGCACTTCAAATTTCAGATTTTCATATTAGAGATGCTCAACCTGTATTAACTATTAATGAAACAGGACACTATACTAGAATTTCCACATTCACAAGCAGAGGTAATGAATGAATCACAGCTTAAAAACCAGTAACAATAAGGAATAGAGAAAATAATGTAAGATATAGATAAGGGGAAATAAAATCAATATTTTCATCATTATCTTAGACAAAAACTAATGCTCCTTTGAAATGTAAAATTTTTGTTCTTATAAGAAAAAAAAAGCCGGGCTCGGTGGCTCAGCCTGTAATCCCGCGCCTTGGGAGGCTGAGGTGAGTGGATTGCCTGAGCCCGCGGGTTCGAGACCCACCTGGGCAGGCGAAACCTCATCTCTACAATAAATCAAAAAAATTAGCCAGGCGTGTAGTGCACGCCTGTAGTTCCACCTACTCGGAAGGCTGAGGCGGAAGGATCGCCAGAGCCCAGCAGGTCGAGGCTGCGGTGGCCGGGAGCGGCCACTGCACTCCAGTCTGGGCGACGGAGTGAGACGCCAACTCAAAAAAAAAAAAAAGAGTGTCTTTGATATAAAAGCAAGTTCACCCCCCTTCTTGCTCTCTTGTCCTTCCATCTTCCACCATGGGATGACAGAGCATGAAGGCCCCTACCAGATGCTAGCACCTAGATAGTAGGCTTTCTAACATCAAGAACTGT
>CAUYQG010130557.1:0-10092 GCA_963574415.1 Tarsius wallacei
CACTAGACAAGAGTCCAGTTTCCAGGGTGTCGACTCCTGCATTAGACAGGATCGGCTCCTGCACTAGACAGGAGCCCAGTTTCTTTGTTCTCCAGGAACAATCGCTGACGCCGCCACACCGCTCAGGGACCCTAATCTCTCCGTGGGGGCTGGTCCCCCACACTCTATACCATGTCTTTTCTCATTGAAACAAATTAACTCTAAAGGAAATAGGGTAGAGGCGTTTAAGTCTTTTTAGCCTAAAGACAAATGACTGATAAGAAAGTAATTATTTTAAAAGTTCATTTTTATGTGTTTTACAATTATCTATAGCAACAATAAACAGTTAATTAGTGGCAAGATTCCTGTGATAATAAAGCAATACATCCCTCTTCTTTCGGCCAGGATATAAACTCTAACTTACAAAGGGCAAAGGAGAATCATTCCTTGGGAATGAAGGCATTTTCCAGGTTATACTAGTGTAGGTTTATATAAAATGTAGAAAATACTTCTGCAAAACCAAACTCAATTTTTCAAAAAAAACCCTGATGTTAATTCTGTAACTTAAAATATATGCTTTTGAAGCATCCCATGTTTTAATGTCAGTAGTGTTTGTAGGGTAAATTACTTTTTGCTTACAGAAGGGTAAGGAAGGTATTACTAGAACAGAAGAGTAGATAGCCTGGAGTTGATTATGTAATGCCATGTGTCTTATCTCTGCTGAACCAAACTGACTCAAAAGTTCCAGAGAATAAACTCCATGAAACATGAGTTTCAAAAGATGAAAGTTCTTTCCTCTTTTCTAATTAGTTTCTCATCAAGTAGAGCAGACACAACACTATAAACACTAGGAATTTTTAGGATCTTTAAGTATATAATATACATGGGGAGACAATGAAAAATAAAAAATTGATAGTAGAAATCACAGAGACTTTGTTTCCTGATCAGCTTTTTCTCTGATTGTTCTAAGTAGTGCAGTGAAAATGTTTTCTAAATGCAGCCAAGTTTGCCTACTGCCTAAAAATAGCTTAGCTCACACTTCCACTTCCATTCCCAGGATAATCACTAATTGTATCACTTGCCAAGGACTTTCCCAGGGGTGCAATATATTAGCAAAATTCAAAAGAAAGGATAAAAAGAAATTGTATACTCACCATTTATAAGCAGGCAGCAATGGGATTTAAGAGCACAAAAGTTCATGTGTCTTTTTTTTTTAACCAATTTTGTTTAAAGCACATTCCTGAGGTTGAAGATATCCTCTCCCCTTTCTGCAAGCCATTCTAGTCCACCACTTTGACAAGATTCTGTTTGATTTTCTGTGCAGAGATGTGATTATTCCTTTTACTTCTCAGACCTGGATATCTTTCCCTTTTATTAGTCACTGCAACTCTAGAATGTGCCTTGTGGTTCAGGGCACAAAGAAATCAACCTGAAGACAAATTCCTTTTGATAACCTAAACTTTTTTCTGTAAGTCTCCAGGTTACTGCACTTGAAGATCCCTTTAGTATAAGTCTCATAAGAAACAGCACATATTTATAAGGTTGAAATTCACAAACCTGGGGTGCAGGGTGTTGTCACCACAACTATGCTGCAAAAATTATCTCACCTCTTAGTGTGGTAAGTGTAGAACTGGGGGACCCTGGGATGCTGATTTTTGTGAGTTGCCTCTCAAGATCGATTTATACTATTTTAAATGGTGACACTGCATATCAAAAGGCCAAAGAAGTAAGAAAATATCAGCTTGGTTGTTACTACGGAAATAAAAGATTGCATTTTTTTCTAAGAAACGGTCATTATAAGAGATGTTTCCCTGTATGTTGCTATGAGGCAGAGACACTTCCTAAATTCTTCCTTTAAATGTGCAGAATAAGAAGGGGGAAAAAAACATTAATTTTAATCAACCCTGTGGACCTCTGGGACTCATAATGCAAAAAAGAAATATGTTTCAACCTCATACTTGTGAAGCTAGTGCATGGCTTTCAGAAACTAAATTATGTATGAAAAGTCATGTTTATATGTATGTGAATGTCAATTTGGAATGATCTGAGTGTTAACACATTTATGGCCAAAGTAATAATATGACTTACTGAGATTCAGGAAGAGCAATTCTGCAAAATGTGCCACTGAGAAATCAGTAATGTTGCTATTTCTTTAGAAAATTTTAAAAATCACTCCCTGTCATTTAAAAGTTATAAGTTTGGCCGAGAACAGTGGCTCAAGACTGTAATCCCAGCACTTTGGGAGGCTAAGGCAAGAGGACTGCCTGAGCCCAGGGGTTTGAGATCAGCCTGAGCAACATGGCAAGATCTCGTCTCTACAATAAATCAAAAACTTAGCCTGGCGTGGTAGCACATGCCTGTAGTTCCAGCTACTTTGAAGGCGGAGGCGGAAGGATCGCAGCAGGTCGAGGCTGCAGTGGCC
The DNA here is from genome assembly GCA_963574415.1 of Tarsius wallacei. Classification (NCBI taxonomy): domain Eukaryota; kingdom Metazoa; phylum Chordata; class Mammalia; order Primates; family Tarsiidae; genus Tarsius; species Tarsius wallacei. The sequence goes on from CAUYQG010130557.1 coordinate 2,402, forward strand.
ATGAGTGTGCCACTGTACTCTGGCCTGTGCGAGGAGTGAGACTCTGACTCAAAAAATAAGTAAGTAAATAAAAATAAAAGTTACAAGCTCCAGAAAGGAGATGAAGTGGAAAGGAAGCAGTGTCATCAGGCAATTCTTGGCACAGTGTTTCTTTGTTGGGGACCTCACCAGGCTCATGGGCCAGAAAAGCAGAGTGAAGCCATGCTGGTGATAGAAAGGCCCCTGGAGACTACACGAAGGGCAGCAGACAAGGATGTGTCAACGAGCCAGAAGCCGAGGCCAGGCCTGCAGGACCCTCCGGAGCCCGGCATGGGCATTCATGAGTGTTCTCAAGTTCACTTAGAGGTCCTGCAGACACCTCTCACTCGAGGATCTAAGATACAGCTTTCCAAGTTGAGTTCTTCCCACTTTCTTCCACTCTCAGACTCACCTTCCCACACCATTTTGAGCGGACCAGCCCTCCTTCACCACACACCCCACAGTACCTCCCCACTGTCTACCCTGAAGTCTAAACCATTGCCTTGGCTCACAAAGTCCCCATGTGCTAGTTGCAACCTGCCATTCCAGCCAGATCCCCATGCTGCCTGTGCTAGCTAACACTAATCACCTTACTCTGACCGACAAAGCCTTTGACATGTCTGTTTCTTCTTTCCCTTTAAAAAATGCCTGTCTATCCCATCTCCACTGTAACCTTCATGCTATGAGGGGCTCCTGAACCAGACCTGCCCGATGCTTTGCTTCCTGGCTTTGAATCGTGGCACTGTCTCTGTAGCCAGTTGATGCTTGCGTAGACTTTTTAGCTCATTCAGTTTAAGAACATGGCTTTTATTTATGTACATCCCCATATGATTGCCCGAATGCCTTGAACATTCTAGGCATTCAATAAATACACGTTGATTGGAACCTAAAACAGCGAAGCATTTGTTAAATATTATAAGAAGAGAATTTACTAGTATGAGTAAAGAGTACTGGACAAGGCTGCAAAAACTTAACATAAGAGATGCTGCCCTGTATGTTGCTATGAGGCAGAGACACTTCCTAAATTCCTCCTTTAAATGTGCAGAATAGAAGAGGGAAAAAAACATTAATTTTAATCAACCCTGTGGACCTCTGGGACTCATAATGCAAAAAAAAATATGTTTCAACCTCATACTTGTGAAGCTAGTGGGAGATGTGTTGTTTCACAAACAGAAACATGAAGAAAGGTACAGCTCATTCAATAGGTAGAAGAAAGACATTTGGTAAGGCTAGGGCTGAGCCCAGGACATGAGTCTTTCTGCAAGCTCTCCAGGGGCAGGGTTGGAACCCTGTTTACTGTGGCACCCTCAGCGATTAGTGTAGTACCCAACTCATCAGAGACATAACCACATGCTGAATTATGTAATGAGTATATGAATAATGTTTTCAGAATCATAATTTCCAGTAACATCACTGGAATTCTGTTGATACAACAAATTAAATGATCCATCAAAATGCTGTTTGGCAGAACATGCATCTGAAATAAAGATGATTAACTTCTGCCTTTAATAACAGCAGCGAGGTCTGACTATATCTGTGGACATCCCTGGAAATCCCAAAATACTCGGATGGGAAAAAGACATTGAAAGAAAAGAAGAGGCCAGGCTTTGGGAGGCCGATAAGCCGTGATCATGCCACTGCACTCCATCCTGGGGGACAGAGTGAGACCCAACTCAAAAAAAAAAAGGAAAGAAAAGAAAAGGAAAAGGGTGAGTGAGTAGGGAACGGGGTAGTAGAATGTAGAGGACAGAAAAGAAGGAATGAGTGAAGGCTGTGAGAAATAGAAAAATGCCACCCCCAGTTGTTTAGGATCCATAAATTCTGATAGCACATTCAATGACAGAATCTAAAAAATGGTTAAGATAGTTTCAAACAACAGCAAAAAGATTAGCACTCTCTAATTTTGACATGCTAAATAACTAATATAGATCTATTTCTAATTTAACCTAATTTAACTTTGTTGAAGGTCCATTTTATTTAAAAATCACTAGAAATATGAATGAAGTCTTTGGCAAACTTATTTTGCTTCAGTTATTTACTTTTTACCATAAAAGAAGAACACTCAATGCTTACCCAGAACATACAGGTCAACTTCACAGGAAACAGTTTCACATTATTACTATGAACTTCCCCCAAACTGGAACCCAAACGCCACCAATTGCAACAGTCCCCCCTCTGATATTCCTCTATACCAGGTTGGCCCCATTTGACCAAAACCATTCTTCAGAAGGCTTTGTTTTTTGCTTACATAACAAAATAATGAAAAAAATTAAATGCTTGTTTCTTTTCATCATCCATTAGTCAATGAAATTTTATTACAATTTTTTTGGCTATAAAATTAACTGCCCATAACTAATTAAATAACAAAAACTAGTGATGGTAACATAATATATGCTGTGAATTAGGCTAAAATATTTACATACTCAAAAGTAACGGGAAAAAATAGAACCAAATGAACTAGAAAACATTAGTTATCCTACTCTTTGCCAAACTCTAAATTAAAAAGTTGTAAGCATATATGAAGGGCTTTGAAAAGAAAAGGCATTGCAGTGGCAATAAACATTTAAAAACCTATGTCAGCATGGGCTGGGAAAGTACGTACTGCTTTTCGTTTAAGAATGCAATCCAACCTCCAACGATTTCCTTCAACCACTGGGCGTTTCAGGAAAATTTCTGGACTCAACCTGAAATCATGAAACCAAGATTTCAAGTAACTAAAACAAACTATAAAGTTCTGATTGTGTCACAGAACACAGAGGCGATTTTAGCCCAAAGTTACAGTGGGACATCCAAAATTATATTATGAGCCCAGATACAACTTCATATGGAGATGAGAGCCTTTATGCACACAAGCATCAATTTCAATCTTTCTCTCTTTTCCTCTCCCTCTCTCTCTCTCCACCACACACACACAAATGTACATACTTGCAGACATTGTTGACTACCTACCCAATGGCCACTGTCCACCTTCTCTTTCCTTGCTGTCAGAGCCCCTCTCGCACCATAGAGTCTGAATATTCTAAACATCTGCTTTCCCAGACAGGTGAAGTATGATGTGACACAATTCTGAACCATGAGATAGATGAGGAGGTAACAGAGAGTTGATGGGAAAGTGTTTCCTCCTTGGTGAACACACACATATGCACATGAACAAGAGAAGAGAGTCTAGCTTCCCTCTGCCCTGCCCACACTTCCAGCTTCAGAATGGATGCTGTATGGAGCAAGATGCTTAGAGAGATCAAGCCAAGCAATGTTGAAATTCTAAGAGGAAGACTACAGCCCCAGAACCATTAGACCATTCCACCACCTTAGGATTGCCTCACTTTAGGTTTGTCACTCAATAATGCAAATACATGCTCAGTCTTTAAGCCCCCCTGAGATGAGCAACCCATTACCCCAAACCGAAAGCATCTACCTGATACACACATTGACTTCCTATGCTGAGACACTGTCCCTGGGAACCAGCTTTCCAAGCAGAAAAGGAAGTAGGTGGGTGTGCTGGCGTATGAGACTTTCCCATGCACACGTGGGCCTCTTCTCTCCTAGAGCCATGAGACAGCTAAGAGCACAGCAGAATCATTTTTCCCTGGAGTCAGGTCCTAAAGTGAGTGTCTGAGTTAAATGTGTACATGATGAAAATTCATTGTAATGAGAAAAAAAGAAAGAAACGGTAAAAAAAAAAAAATTCTTCCACTGAACTGTTAGGCCTAAGAAACGAGGTGTATCCTAAGTATGGATGAAAGCTTTATAAGATTCTAGACGAGAATATTGCCTTACTAGGGAGTTTTCTAAGCATGTGAAAACAACAGGGCTTTAAGGATCTAACAGATTAAAATAAATCATTTTATGCTCTATTTTAGTCAGTTAAGAAAAATAGGAGGTCGGGAAGATGGCGGTCAAGCCAGTCAGATTATGTGAGTCCCCAAGTGAGTGAGTGAGTGTATGGAAAATGTACGTGCTGGTGAGCAAGTGGGCCTATGAGTGGCTGACTGAGTGAGGGCTAGGGAGCTAGTGGCCAGGGCTCTTCTGGTGCAGTGGCTGGTGCTACAGTGGCTGGGCTTGGGCCCTAGCAATTCCCAGGATGCAGAAGTCAAGTGCCATTTTCTTTTTCTTTTTCTTTTCATCAACAAACCCTCCCTGGGAAAAAAATGCTGGGAGAGGCTGTCTAAGTGGGGTTCGTGAGCAAGGGGCCAGGCCCCTGGTACAACAGCTGATGCTGCAGCTTCTCTGCTTCATTCCTGGCTCTTCCCAGGTCGCAGAAGTCAAGCGCCATTATTCTTTTTAAAAGGGACAAGTTTTTCTGCAAAAAGGGGTGGGGATAAGCCATCGCCCCAGGCTCTCCCTCATCATTGCAGCAGGAGGGAGACTGCCGGCTCCTGGCTTTGCCTCACCTCTTCAGCCCCTGGCAGGGCGCTGGCAACAGGGGCTGCACAGGGAATCCAGAGGCAAGGTCCCCGGAAGAGGACAAGAGAGGCACCCACCACTATCTTGAAGGTGGGGCAGGAAGGTGCTCCAACTTGCTCGCCATGTGACTGGCGGATCAACTACTTAGGGATTGATCATGGCCCAGAGGGAACATCCTGAAAGCACAAACTTCGAAAGGACCTGAGAGTGCTGAATTCCAGGCGCTCCACCCCTACCCTAATCCAGTCTGGGACAAAGGGTGTGGCCAGAAAAGGAGGAGGAAGGACTCCAAAGAGATCAGCGGTGAGTCGGGGGCTGACCCAAGCCCCCTCCTCCCCAGCAATCCTCTGAACGTCAGGCCCACACGGCTGGGCCACGACTGAGAGGGACAAACCCAGGCAGAGCCTAGATATCAGTCGCAATAGAAGAACTCCATTCCAGGATAGGCCTGGCTGGGACACCCCCCTTCCCACCACCACCACCACGGAGAGTACATACCTAGGGAAAAGACAATCCTGTACCTCCCCACCGGAGATCTCCCTGACCATAGGAGAGTGGGAGGGGAGGACAGCAGCCCCACTCACCTCCACTGTCCCTCCTCCTTCCCTGCTTTGGACCCTGAGGAGAGAGTGAAACAGGTGCCTCTGCAGGAGAGATGATTAGAGGAACAACTACAGAGCCTTTCACAAGAGGGCAGGGTTTTTTTATTTTCAGGTTTTTTTTTAATTTTTAAAAATTTGTGGACTGCTTGTTAGTTCATCTATTTTTTAAAATATTTTTCCTTTGTGCATGAATGTGTATGTGAGGGGGTGATCTGCATACCCGCCAATTTTTTTTCTTTTATTTTTCTGTTTCTTCTTTTATTTGTCATTTTCTGTTTATGTGTGTATGTGAATGACTGAGTGTTCATCTTTCAATTTTGTTGTTGTTGGTTTTTGCTCTTTTGTTCTTCTGGGTTTTTTAATCTTCATTTTTTATAATTTAAGGTATGTGTCAAATATGAGGGCTCAACCTGAATTCCTTTGTTTTTTCCCTCCAGCCTTTGTTTTTCTTCTCTATTCACTTTGTGCTAGGCTTGTGTGTGTGTTTAGTTTTCTCGGGGTTTTTTGTTGTTGTTGTTGTTGTTTGTTTTGTTTCACTCGGTTGTTATTCCAGTTTATTTTGGGGTATGTGTGTGTATGTCTGTGTGTGTTTGTGTTCAATTGCTTTTGTGTTGGTTTCTGCTTGACAAGGTCATATAGAGTGGTGGTGGGGAGTGGGTTTCAGGGAAAACATACCACAATAAATGAGCATGGTAATTTGCATGTAGTTTCTGATTTCTAGCGCCCCATCCCCTACTTTATTCGAATTTCAAAAACTACAAGAGACTGCAAAGCTTCCCATCCACCGTCCTACTTCAAAATAGAACAAATCCAGAGCCCAGATCAGGGAAAATAGAGAACTCAGCAAACATAAGAAGGGAAAGCCTCTCCCACGGACACTGGGTAAGAGAATTAAAGAGAAAAACAAGAGATCTGTCAAAATTAGGAAAAACCAAAGGAAGACCTCAGGCAATTTCAAGTGTACCAAAAACAAAACTCCTGAAAAATCAGACCTTGGTGGCCAAACAATGGAAGTCACCAACGACTGGCCCCAGAATATGACAGGGATTAGGGAATGGATGCAAAGAGTGAATAAGATGCAAGAAAGACAAGATGCAACGCTGAAAGAACTTGTAACAGAGATTTTGGCAATACAAATATTCATCCAGGAAATAAATAACCAAGATGACAAGCATGGAAAGCCAAAATAATCTAGCTGAAGAAAGAATCTCAGAACTTGAAGACGAGAACATGGAATTAACCCAATCTGTAAAAAAGATAGAAAGAAGACTCAGAAAAAAGAACAAAGCCTACAAGAGATGTGCAATTATATCAAGAGGCCGAACCTACGCCTGATTGGTATCCCAGAAGAAGAAAGGCAAATGGAGAACAACTTGGAGCAAGTATTCCAGGAGGTAATCTAAGAAAACTTTCCCCATCTCACCAGAGATGTGACCAGCCAAGCACAAAGGATACAGGGAACCCCCATAAGACATCAAATGAGAAGACCAATCCCTAGACACATAGTAATTCGCCTACACAAAGTAGGCACAAAAGAAAAAATCCTAAAGGCAGCAAGAGAGAAAGGTCAGACTACCTACCTGGGAAAACCAATCAGAATAGCAGCAGACCTATCGGCAAAAACACTACAAGCAAGAAGGGACTGGAGCCCTACATGCAAAGTCCTCAAAGATAAACAATTTCAACCAAGAATTTCCTCTCCAGCCAAGCTCAGCTTCATCAGTGATGGAGAATTAAAATCCATCCCCACATCCAATCCCTAACAGATTAGGCAGCACTCTAGACCATCTCTACAGGCGACACTTAAAAAGGTATTAAGCACAGAAAAGAAAAAAAAGAAGACCACACACTTCCCAAGAGAACAGCAGAGAAAATAATTAATAGAGAATACAGCGCAACAAGAAACTTGAAAACACACATACATCAACCTCAGGACAAAAGAAAAAAAGCAAAGAAAAAATTTTATAAGAACCTCATGACAGCGAAAAACAATCACATTTCAGTAATCAGCCTGAATGTGAATGGACTAAATGCACCACTGAGAAGACACAGAATGGCAAACTGGATAAGAAACCATGACCCAATTATTTGCTGCATCCAGGAGACTCATCTCACTACAAGGGACACACACAGACTCAAAGTTAAAGGATGGAAAATGAGTTTCCGGCAAATGGACCACAAAAGAAGGCAGGAGTTGCAATCTTAATATCAGACAGAACAGCCTTCAAGCTATCAAAAATTTTGAAAGATGCAAAACGACACTACATAATGATAAAAGGTTCAATCCATCAACAAGAAATATCCATCCCAAACATATATGCACCCAAAACAGGAGCACCAGCATTTAAAAGCAACTACTAAGTAAACTAAAAAAAGATATTGACTCTAACACTATTATAGCAGGGGACTTGAATACCCCACTAACAGCCCTAGATAGATCCTCGAGGCAAAAAATCAACAAGGAGATCCAGAACCTAAACTTGGCACTCGACCAAATGGACTTAATAGATACCTACAGATTATTCCACCCAACGGCCACAGAATATACATTCTACACATCACCACATGGAACATACTCCAAAACCTATCACATCCTTGGCCATAAATCAAGCATAAAAAAATTCCACAAGGCTGAAATCTTGCCATCCACATTCTCTGACCACAGTG